>WEDG01009157.1:100000-145683 GCA_017591395.1 Schistocephalus solidus | reverse complement strand
GCATGGTCAGGCTTCCTTTACATTTAAAACTTCAGTTAACTCAACTAGGTCAATTTTTCACATTTTCGTAATCTGTACCTAATCTAAAAAATTAACATTTCTAGACAATGTTATATTAATTTGTAAACCACAAAAAGCCATATATTTCCTAACGATCGGTTCTTTATTGAAGCAAAATTTTGGTGGACGCAGTGTGCGCTGATTTTGCGAAACGGGCCATAACTAATGAAATATAACATACTACTCCCTATTTTTGAGTAACATTATTTTATAATTGTTTGTCCGATGCCCTGCAGTGTGTCCGTGAGATAACCCTTTGTCCAACGTCCATTATATGTCAGCCTTTTTAATTTACAGTGTCACTGACATCAATAGGGAGCTCAAAGGCTTCGCCTATATTTCCCTTAATAAAACTGAACTGAAATTCTTCAGATTTCATGAGTTAGGACACCTACTGTATAGTGATTAGCTAGCAGCCTTATTCAAAAGTATTCATTCTTATATCCACTTTTTTGGAAATTAATTCCTAAAATTTTATACTTTAAGACAAGGAAACTTTCGGTTTTAAAAAAAGTTTCTAAATTGGCGAATGATTTTCAACCCTACGGCCGTTACCTTTGCATTCAAGGTTTCAAACTACATGCTGTATACATTCGGTGTAAAGAAAAATCACGCATTTTTCTATGCTATGTGGAAGAGGTCACACATTTCTCAAAATATTTTGCAATAGATGTGGATCGTGTTGCATACATTATAGGCAACATTAATTGACGGGTACCATATATTATGAATGGACATTTCACGGTCTTAAAAATCTCATAATTATAAACTCTTTAAAATCGAAAGTTACACTTTCTTCAAGTATACAATTTAATGAAGATATAATTTCCAACAATTCGAGCATATAATGAATATTTTGTGCATGTTTTCTGTAAAATATATTTGAATTTATATGGATAATAAAAAAAATCAGTGATAAAAATACATACTACTTAAGTAGCCATTTTTTACATCGCACACTTTCTGCAGACGGGCTGAAAAAAGCTCTTATAAAAGCCGACATCCTACTGTGACAGAAATATCTTGGAATTAAGTTGCAAGCTAATCATTATAACAAGCCTACTTATGTTATTTGTTCGAATTAAAAACATTGCAGAATTTTCGCCGACATTTCATGAGATAAGGAATCTACAGTACGTTATGCATGACATCTTGGCGTGTGATGAGGTGCACCGCGTGCCCAACAACAGGGAGGGTAAAGGGGTGGTGACTCGCGCGTGAATAAGTTAGTAGTGGTAGTGGACTTTCGCCGCATCTACCGCACTCTCTCCTCTTCTCCAACCCAGAACCGGTGTTCTGAGCAAGTCCAGAAGACCTTAGGCGGGGTCGGGCGTATGTGGGTGGCACGTCGCGGGCCTACACCTAGACTCACAACACCATCTATCGCATAAGCGGCAATTGTTATGGATGCGCATTCCGAGCGACGCCTGCCCCTCGTGGTGTGTGGCCCGTAAAGCTTTATTCACAGAAACGTTTTCACTTTACTTCCAAACCAGTACTGTCCAAAAACCGGAATAGTGTTTAAAGCAACTTTCTCGGCCTGACCAAGGCAGAGACGGCTGCTAGCAGTCAAGTCAAAATTGTCTGGTTTTTGTGACTAAGATCTCAAATCCGCGTTGCTAAGTTTAAGTATGAAAATAAAGGGGCCTTCTTCTTATAAAACCTTTTAAGTGCTGAGGCATAGGTCGGCCATACTAATCGAAGTTTACTGTGTTCGGAGTAAGAAGTCTCTTTTCTGCGAAGGATCCATCCTCACCGGTGTTTGTGGTCCGTCGCGAAAGGCCACAGACTGCATTCTACAGGCACCGCAAGGAGGGGAGAAAGGGCGGACGATCTGATGTGATCTGCACGTCAGGTTGAATTTTGTAAAAAGACCTCGGACATATTCTAATTTTGGAGTTGTAGCAGGATTTGTTCGAAACTAACCGTTGATTAATGATCCTGACGGTGTTCTACTGCCCACGATTGAGTCAAGGAATTTACTGAATTCCGATGTGCACATGTCCACGTGTGTCAGGGTAGAGCATAAAAGACAAATATCGACTACAGTAGAGGGCGCTTTACGGCGCTCCGTTGGGTTCACGGGCTTGATGGAGAGCTCCGTAGGCAGTTGAATAGGGACTGGCAGTATATTCCAAAGTAGGTTGCCAACAAAGACAATGGTGACTGGGATGACCGTTTCTGCCCTCATCTGGCAGTGATACCCAACCTCAGGTTTCGCAACCTCGAGACTCCAGGCGGCGTTCAACGTCCAATGCACTAACTACTGAGCCACGGGCTCGTCCTATCGGCTCCGAACGGGTGTATTAACTGGTAGAGAACGCTCACCGATTTACGGGGCCTATTCACGCGTTCTGTCAGGCTGCATATATTACCAGTAGCTATGCGACCGTCTACGGGGCTCTAAATCGAGCCCGAAAGCCCAACGGAGTTAGTAGGCCCCGTTAAGTGATTGTTCAGCGTCCTCTATTATAGTTCTCGTTCATATTTGATAGTTCCTCACTGGTATCAGACGGACAGTAAACGACCCAGCACTGCCAACTGTAGATTTAGCCTGACAAGCGAAGATGGTCCAGGCCCAGCCGTCGGCCGGTGTGTGGAAGGAGCCTTGATTAATTCAGTGAGCAGGCGGGTTGAAGGGAAAGTTTGTTAGGTACGTGAATCCTCATTCCTCATACGCGAGAAATGCTCTTGTTATAAAATTGTACTGAAACAAGAGATATTCCAACGGGTGGATTAATCGTCATACAGCTCTGTGGCCAGCAATAAAGTAGGGCAGAAGAAAAGTTGAGCATTAAGGACGGGACCACCGTAAGTGGTTAAAGCATAACCCCAGAAGTGCGGTCGACATTAAAAATCCCACATAAGCACCGGTGTTTCGGGTGCATGAACTTTTGGTTGGACTGCGCCGGGGCTGGGTGCAATGAGCCAATGAGAATGCCGAGATGGCCTGGTGCGCGATGAGCGACTGCCAATGGCGGTTACCACGCGTCTGCAACCAATAAAAACGAAAAATACCAGTAAAATCGGTAATTTATCGTAAGAAAGTTTCGATGCACAAGGATTTGCGACAATGAAGTTGAGTTATGATGGCCTGGTTCGTAAATATGCCTACATTACCGAAAAAACCCTAAACAACCTGAAATTAGAAGGCATCTACCAAAACTCCAACATAACAGTGAACGACTTCCAGGTGAAGGAAAACGCAAAATAAGAAGTTCTCCAAGTATTATATTGTTGATAATAAGAATATCAATATTTAATAAAATTGAAAACGCGAAAAGAAGTGTCGCATGAGAAAACGCAAATCTTAGATGTATATAAGGCTTACCTATGCAAAAAAAGGAAGAATGAAACTGCATAGTCACAGTAACGTTTCAAAAATTATTTTGTACAAAAATGCTCATTAAATATCCTCACAGGATTAGCGGCATATGAACTCCGCCACAAAGCCAATTACTTTATCCCCGGTCGTGCATTGCAAAAGTTGGTTTTGAGAAATCTATTGTTTTTGTCGTTTTTATATTATTCGAGAGGTAGTTGCTTAAAGCAAAAAAAATGTCCTAAAATGTCACGGGAATAAAAGGTTCCATAAGGTCCCATGTTAAGAAACCTGTTAGCGAATATTACATTTGAATAGAACTGGTACATGCAATTTTAAGCGTACCATATTTTTTAAATTAAGAGAACTTTCTTTCGGTCAAGTATGTGTCCAATTCTTTGCTTACAGTGGAGTCCAATGAGTTGATGCAGTGTCCTTAAATGGTCAGTGACCAATGTACTGTTTTAGTGCTTTCAATCGCTTGGCCATAACGCTGGGTTCTAGGCAATATATTTATGCCGACCTTCAAGATAGCATATTTCGAGAACACATTTAACGAAGTATTGGATGTTTGGGCTCTCTCTACTTCTTGTTGTACTCCGTTCTACAATTATGAATGCACAGAAGAGTGGCCATATAAATAGCCACACAGTGCTCAAATTGCCAATGTTTTGCTTGTTCTGCTTCTCAAGTACTTGTAAGCAGAAACTAGATAGCTCAAAAGGTATTTATTCAAATATTTAAATCAATTTAAAGCGACGATTCAATGATAGTAAGTTCAGCTTTAACTATTATGAATTACCAAACGTCAGGACAATGTCGATAATTCTAAACAGAGGAATGTCTGTAGTCATTTTTACTGCACTTTATGTGACGAAATTGTGCGGATTTGCTAATTTTATATTAAAAATCGATAAAATTCCGACCTTTTAAAATAATGGTTTTTCGCAACCTTACTCTCGCGGTTTACGCAGGAAAGACAGCAATTTTAAGTGTGGTTGACGTTCTTTTCAGAAAAGTACCCGAATATAGGATAACGAAGATTTCTCAAATGTATAAATATTTTCATTATAAAATAAATTGCAAAAAGGGCAGTTTATGGAACGGGCTAGATGAATAAATAAATTGCACAACGGTATAGTTCCCTAAGATACATAATCTTCATTACAGTCATCATTTTCCATGCGTTACTGTAACGCCGACGCATTTACCGCATCTGGTTTCATTAAAAATCGGATACGACTAAGCTTAGCGGTATTGCCACCGAAATCCGGCATCAAACCAAGTCGAGAACCAGTATTATCGGTAAAACGTCCATTTAAGTAACAAGAAAAAAAAATTCTTCAACCAAATGTTTTCGCATAATTTATCACACTGAAAGATCCAACGGTGGAGACAGAGGCCTGAAAGGAGTAACCAGCAGAGCACTTTCGCGAGGGAAAATAAAGAGTGGCGTTAAAGCATAAATTTATGAACACATGTACACGGGAAGTTGGAGCAAGGTCCATCAGGCAGATGAAAAGAGATTTCGGGAGGATGAAAAGTTCCTTGGAAAAATTTGTAAATTATTCTGACGTCGCGATAAACAGCACTCAACCAACGTCGCAATCAGTTGTTCCCAACAGCAACCACCAACACCTCCACCATCCACATGATTGCAAATGCGGCAGTGAGGAGAAATAATGAAAGAAAGCAAAAGAGATTACGAGAAGGAAAAAGATAAAAAGATGAACAAATACAGGTCAACAGTCAATTCTCCATTCAATCAGCCTGCTTATAAAGGGAGGCCCAGAGAGAGATGACAAGAAAAGTTGTTTGCGTCCGTTTTACACAGAGACTGTAAAAGCATAAATGCGTCGGACTCAGGTGGGGAGAGAGAAAGTACAACAGCAGCCGGACTGACTTCTGCCAATGTTCACTTAAGACGCTCCTGTAGTATGAGCTAGGGTGAATGCGAGCGAGCGCGCGCGCGCAGGACAGGTTGATCACACACTGAGCGAAATATAACTGTTGTACTTGGCGATATTGCGCTTGAGGATATCCGAGCAGGGACCCATAACCCGTTCGAACCGTTTTCTGTCCAACTTGACACAACGCAGGGGACCCTGCGCGACTACGGTGGCAGCTCTAGGGCGATCCAGAAGGAGGGCTATTTCACCTACAGATGGAAAAAAAGGGTGGGATACGCGTGAGAAAACACCAACCAATTATCTGGCCTGCCCTCAAAAAACGATACCAAATAAAGATTCTACTAATTACCTTGTAGAAAGTTCTAACCTCGTGCTCCTGGTAAAAAGCTCTAGAACCACGCGCGTCCGTAGAAACTTCTGAAAAACGCGCGTGGTTCTAGAGCTTTCTACCAGGAGCACGTGGTTAGACCTTTCTACATTTTTTTGATATGTGGAACTTCAATTTTGAGCTCAAAGTTTTATAAAGGGGTGCCGATGAAGTGAGCGGCGCAAGGAAAGGGGTGCGTTAGTAATGTACACGAAAGCACAGAAAACGATCGTTTCGATCAATAGAGGATGACCCGTTTAAATGGGACTGACGGGAGTTACGGCCATCTTCGGTAACGACAGTGAAACTGGCCATCGTTCATCGCCATCCAGCATTAGCGGGGAGTACTTGGGGAGGGGCGCGGTGTGCCCTATACTCGCAAGGTAACTGAGACCAGAGAAACAGATATAAGAATGCCGACTAAAGGGCCATCTTTCTACCCTCGATACTCATTGGAACTACTCGTACAAAACGATTTTTCCTTCTGATGGCAGCATTCTTAGAGAGTGCGTGGATGTGAGTCTCAATCCGAGAAGTGGTGCCAACCTGAGATTTGCGAGCGCCAACTATGCGGTGTCGACGGGGCTAATCAGCGCCCTCCTTCTCATCTTCCTCCTAATAATTGTCTTGAACTTCAGTGCTGGGAAGATTCCATTTGGGTCGAACCACGTAGTCCTTATTTGACGCTGTGGCACGCGAGCTCGAATGACCCATCCAGGGTCACCGGGACGAAGTACGCCCTGCTGTTCTCCATCTATTTAGCAGTTGATATCTCGACGGTTCACCTCCTCACTATCGTGGTGGGCGATAACACCAACCATTCGGAGATGCAATCTAGCCCGTCTCACCAGGACGATACTCAACTAGTTGAACACTACCTAGAGGTTCCTCCGCAGGGTGGCTACGCGCTGCCCGAGGTCATCAATGACGTACAACAAGTTGAAAAACTTGTAGAGGTACCTCCTAAAGGTGGATCGGCTACCAAAATAAGCAATGCTGCTGTGGTCAGCAATGTAGAAAGTTCTAACATGCTCCTGGTAGAAAGCTCTAGAACCATGCGCGTACGTAGAAACTTCTGGAAAACGCGCCCCTACAGGGGCGCGCGCGCGATTCTTCATCCTATTTACACATTATTTAGGTTCCGTATAAAGTTTTATAATATGACAATATAGTTAAATGTTAATGAAAGGAAAATATACCTAGCTTAAGTTTGTTTTATTTCACTGCCCCAATGCATCTCAACCAATCGTTACCGATGGGATCCGACCTTGTCAAAGGAGATGTTATAAATACGGGCGAGGATTGAAATCCCGGACCCCCATTTTCGGCCGAGCCTGACGACCAGGAACCCTCGTTGCAGCCCGTTCCTCGCTCCTCTCGGAACTCCGCTGGACAGTCATCCTCTGGATTTATACTATTTTGTACCTAGATTTTCTCTTATCAATAGTTTCTCACTGTACTTAGGTTATTAGTAAACTGTACATATCAAGGTCTTTCTTCCCTCCTGGGTCGTGGCAAACGCGTTTCGGGCACGTTACAAACTCATCTTCAACAGTGTCGACCAGCTATGCTCAGTGGGCGCAACCGATGACAGCAAAAGTAAGAAACTGCTATCACTGTCTTCATAACTGGGGATAACCATCCACATTAAAAGTGCGGGGGACCATGACCTGGTGATCGTGGCTTGCCAGACGAGAGGTTAGAAAATGCATTCGAAGGTGGATGTCTCGAAATTCTCCCGGAGCAAACCTTTTCAAGGACTAGGGCACAACATGAAGCCTTAAAATTGCTGCCCACATAGGCCTAAACGCATTACCATCACAAAGCCCGGTAGTAATTTTTCGTCAGCTTTGGGAATCTGGTTATCTTGCGACTGCCCTCCACTAGAGGCCGATCGACTAGGCACTACTTATGGACGTGACGCGTAAGATGTAATTACGCGAGAAACAGAAGCCATTTTTCGAGTTTAAGATAAATATACTCTTTAACTACACTCCAGCATACAACAAAATAAACCACTCACATGTCAGGGAGCAACCTCCAGGACGCTGTCCGCCTTAAGCTATAGGTATACGATGTTCAGAATTCGGAGCACGCAGATGATTAGCGGGGTTAAAGTGGTGTATAGTTAGGGAACAGACCATGCAGCAGATGACTGCTCCGCACGGCCAACAACTGGCATCTAACGTTCACAGTGGCTTTCCTTTGACTAGCGGTCACACGCCAGTAAGCGCCTTGAACGGCAAGCTAAACGAGGTGAGTATTTGGTGCTGTCTCCCCACACCCAGCCTTTCTGCTCCCCTTTTCCTTTCCTATCCCTCCCAACGTTCTACAGTGACAAGGATCTGCACACATCCACATCCTTCATATTCCGCACACGAGGAAGCGTTCCAGTATGCTTCCCAGATGCCCTCCCCCAGGCGCAGCAAACGAGTCTACCACTCCTTAATTGCTGGCCGGAAAAAATAGAACGCCTTCACTGTATGGGATTATTCCAGAGCCTATAAACGAGAGCTACCATAAAATAATACCCCGTAAGTCAGCACACGCAGCATAAAAATGGGGGAGGGGGTAATGTTACCGACTCGGCATAATCATAGACGGGGACAGGGTTGTGAGTAATTGCACAGTTGGACGCTACCTCCTCCCCCACCCCTATAAAAGTTATATTCAAAGAAAAATAATGTTCCCAAAGAAAGCAATACTGAATGCCGGTAAGGCGTTGGAAAAGTTTTATCTTCGACGGAAGATACGAGTAAGTCAACTGGCGTAGCCGAAGTTCGAAGCTCAGCTCCTCCCAGGCTCGGGTTAGGAGTACTGGTCGAGGATGGCCAATAAGCTATGAAAATTGTGGTCTGCCTGGTATTGTACCACTGTGTGCTAATCCAAAACAACAGGATAGTTCGATTTCTGCCAGCCACGACCTCAAGCGCCTGTTCCACGAGGAGGGCTCTGTGGCGGGAATGGGATGTGAATTAGTTTACAGCGAGGCAGGCATGTGATAGATCTACCATACTCTTTCATCCCCCACTCACCTTGCCCCGATGCAGGATAGAAAACCAGAGGTGGACGCAGGTTTTGTAGCTGTCAAAGCTTAACCGTTCGTCTATGTGCGCAACACGCACGATACGATCACCAATCGCAGGTAGAGCAGGCTACAGTGAACGAGACACGAAGCTCAGACGGGTGAGAATGCCAAAAACCCAAAATAAGGAGAGATAGCAACCTTACTCCCAGGCCTGAGAAGGGTAGAGTTAATTAACCCATTTGCAACCTTCCATCCCGGACGTTTCGCACGGTAGGACGGGTTCGAATGCGATAGATTTTTTCCCAATGAAGTAGGCACTGATTGGTCTTAGGGATGAATGCCCTGGCGTCGATCTCACTGTCTCTTTTCACTCCCATGCACCTGTTAGCTGCCCGAGCATGTTATGATGAGATTGGACGAAGTGACTGAGAAGGCTTAACAGTTCGTCTGCGCGTGTCACAAACACATATTCCATGCGTAACGCAGACCAACCCGTTCATTAGCGTGGATGACATAACGCAAACAAGCGAAACTGAGAGTTGATGTCAAGTGTTGCAGAAGAGAAGTCTAGACAAAGAAAAAAACCATACTTTAAAGAAGATCAACTGGCGATTCGGTTAGAGCTGAAAAGGGAAGTGAGAGAAGGCGAACGAACCAAAGTAATCCGAGGGTCCAAGCCGACCAACTTCCACGGGCTCCGCGTTCTCAGCGGGTCTTTGGAGGACGGCAGCAGTGCCCTGTAGGAAATAAGGTTTTTAAGAAGTCATGAAAACTGAAAGTTTTTGAAGACAGAAAAAGCTCAGCAGTCAAGGTGCTGGAAAACACGGTAGAATCAAAAGCCTCTTTGCTGTAGAGGTCAGTATTACTGACAGAGGGCTTCCAATGACACAAGCTGCCTGCGCAGTTGAGTCAGATATCATAAAGAAATTCGGTATAGATTGCATAGAATGGTGCTTTCAACTGAAAGATGGCAATCGCCCGCAACCAATGGCAGTACGTAAAGGCCTCAACTCCAAACGTTTAGGCTCGGAGTAACAACGGAGGCTACTTGAACCATTTGGTCAAAAAGGGCAGATGGCGCAGCAAGAGGATGAAAATATGCCTTTCTGGTTTAGCTGCCTTCATCAAATAGCCTCATTTAAGGTGTAGGTTGGGAGTATACGGCCTCGAGTACAGGACAAAGGGAAACTATCTGCATTGCACCCCCACAGTCAGGACAGACCAGTCGAAGTCCAAGACGGAACGTTTGACTCAGTGATCAATGGTTCCCGCAGACCGAGCGTGAAAGTGTCGAATCCAGGTGTTCACGTAGGCAGAAAAAACATGTCCGGAGCGAACGCCGAAAAAGAAACATCAATTTAGACGAAGGAAGGTCGTAGACGAAACACCTACTAGGCTGTTTCGTATGCAACGACCGTATTTGGCATAATTGTTGCTTTAATACTATTTGCCGATGGGGAACGAACATGCTTGCAGACTGATTCTTACATATTATAGGACCGGCATTCGACTGGGAGTAGCTTTCACTACCTCCGCATTAATCAATTAACAGCAATTAAATAAGCAGTGTGTTTTCATCTATCGACTTTAGATATCTGTAGCAAACTACTTGACGCGACTGTGAAAAAATTCGGCGACCTCTGCGTGATTGGAGCCTACGACACAAGGGGCACGGCTTTAATGCCAACTACCTGGGTGGCGAGGCCCCACCGGGAGACGTAAGCCTTATTACATTTGGGTCAAGTTATCACTCCAGCGTACTGCAACGTATAGAACCCCCCAATTCTTATATGGTACACTGAATGCCGAAACCGGCAGTCACCACCATATGACTAACGGGCTCGGTTGACAAAATAAGTGCTTCCGGCAAATTTGAATAATTTATTTCATACTTTATTGTAGGTTGGGCACGTAACTTCACCCAAAATGCGATTAAACTCACGGATCTCGGTGGAGCCTCGTAGCTCAGGTGGTTGGAAAGCTGGCTGCACTCGAGCTTTGGACATCCTGTCACGGAGTCGAGTGCTACCAATACTACTAAGTTTCCGCAAATGGGTCAAATGAAGCATTCGAAAATTATAAAAAGACCCATGGATATCTGTATTAACGCAGACGGGTTGCGTTAAAACACGTGCATTTAACAACAAGGTAAGAGTCCTCTATACCTAGCCCTTGAGGAGGGAGAACATTCTGGTTTATGAGAAACAAAACTTTGCTGTCCCGAGAATTGCGGTGATGGTCATTGGATGACTCGAGTAATCCAGTACCTTAAGATCAGTTAATATAGTTCACATCAAATATGACATGAAATCCGCATTAACTGCAAGAGCACACTACTAGCATCGGAAAGCTTGTTAATAACTGCAGGCAGGGTCATGTTGATTTTCCTCAGCGAAGACCGGAAATGTGGAGGGCAGAAACGCAGCAATTGGTAGTTTTTTTTGTTAAACGACACAGCACGTTTTTTACATGCATGTAATACTCCTACAAAACCAGTACAAATAAACGACTACTTTGTGCATTCTCCACACAGAATGCGGTTGGGGTTAATGCATACATATAAAATCAAATAGATAAAATACGGTGGAGATCTTATTACGTGCATGTGATTCACGCAGATGGATAGGAATAGGTTCAGTGGTGCGTCTGCCAGTAGTTGGTTTGGCGTTTGCTCTTGTAAAATCTAATATTAAATGAGTATATCAGCCAAAGACAGTCATTTCACACGTAAAAATTTGATAGTAACCGGCTGGAAGATCTTTAGGTTCCGCTGGATCGAAAAGGCAACAGGTTTCGTGATCGGCCTCACCGAGAAAGTGGGAAAAAAACTTTTGTAATACGGAAATAGTGGTCATAAGCGGCAAAATAGTTGTGACGAAAAATTAAAAAATGGCACTTACACTATTAGCTTGTTTAAATACACCAACGAAACGTGAAAATGCCAGCGCGGAATTTGAAATAATGGAAATTAAGAGATAAACGGGCGGAAAATGAAAGCAGCCGGTTTGATATGCTAGGCGAACCGATCGCAGACCGTGATGACAAATCAGATTGAGGGAAGAATGTATTGCTAAATCCAACTCTAGTGGTGGCAGCGACTGAAGATATCAAGTTTAAAACGTTGATAGCCTAACCCGTATAACCCTAATGCTTATCCTTGCGGCAACACTTGGGGAGGAGGGGGAGCGAAATTGAGAATGAGCAAAAGTAGGAGAGGGTGGATTAAATTACTTTCCACTCAAATGACATAAGTAGATATTTAATGGAAGCGAAGACTACGTGGAGCCATACACTCGACAACTACCCCAAATCGCTCTACGTGCAGAAGAAGCTAAAAAAGTCAACCATCGGATGCTACAAAAGGCTTGCCCGGTTAGGTAACGCAAATCAAACGACACCCAGCCCCTCACCCTATTCAGCGAAAATACAGGCAGAAGAGGGCCATGCTAGGGTAAAAATAAACGAGTTGGATAGCGACGCAGCGGTGCAGTCGGGTGTGGACTGGCGCGCAGCAGTCCAAAATCCTGAGCCACGATAGTGCTCTAATCCTATGTGCCATCGTGGGACCTTCGTGTGTTATGGACGTCAGTAGGGGAAAAAAACAATTTATCCCTGCGCGTGATTCCTTTCACAGTCGTCTTTCTTCTTTAAAGAACACACTGGAGAGAGTGGCCTACTTTTCTACCCACAGAAGAGGCAACACGGTTTTAGGACGCACCGACTGCTCGGACTCGGCGAGCAATATCAAAGCGACTGAAACCTTAAGGGAGAGGCCGGTAGGGTGCGTCGAGGCAGAAATACACGGTTTAACCATGTAAAAACAGCAGGCTGCGGGCGTACGTCATAAAATAGACTCGATCTTGAGACTATCTAAGTGCGTGCGTTGGACTCAAGCGAAAGTCACAACACGAGGTGAAGAGGGGCGGGATGAATGAGGAGGGAGAGGAGGAGTAGGAGGATGAGGAGGGAGAGGAGGAGGAGGAGGAGGGAGAGGAGGAGGAGGAAGTGATCGCCTCTCAGTATAACCTGCCAGGGCAAGAGGAACCGAGGTAAGACGGAGCCCGGCTGAGGGGAATACCAGAGGCGACGAATGGTGGCAGATAGTGGAAAGGCTTTCAGCAAAGGTTAGTTCTGAAGACTGATGCATAAGAAGAGGGGCGGGGCATGCAGCATAGCTGGTTCTTAATCTGGCGAAAAGGGAAGGATACTCGATATACTGGAACAGCAATGTTATTTGTTTGACGTTTCGGATACATCGGGCTGCAGCAGGTGCGGTTTGTGATCACTCCGACGCTGGACTCACGAATGTGAGCTCGAAAAATCCGGTGAACAAACTTCCTGTTTAAATCAACCTCACGTCTTTCCGTTCAGTTCGTCTTCGGGTTTGCGTGGGCAATGTAATTACCTATGAAACGGCACTCGACATCTCGAAATGCAGACCGCCGGAGGCAAGGGTGGGGGGCGTCCACAGTCTTCTACTAAACCAGCCAATGCAACGGATGCTCGATGCCCTACGACCTAACCGAATTGTTAGATTACATGTGGGCGTCCTAAAACCAGGAAAGTTCACCTGGACTACCTGAAAACTCACATATGGTCTTCTCTCCAGAAAGAAAAACAGCAGTATTAAATAGCAGTAGTTTGGTTCCAACAGAGGCGCTAAGTACACCATATGAATCGCACTTAATCAGTGCAGGAAATATAAAAGGGGAAGAGGCTACAAAGCAGACAGCGGCTTGCCACTGTCAGACAAAACTCATCGGGCCCTTAATGCCAGTCCAACAGGGCTCTGCCAAAAAATAACACTACCTAACGTGTTTATCATCTTTCTGCCGATTTATTGCACGATTTGCGCGTTCTGTCTCTATCACAAGCGTCAGTTTTACCGTCGTAGTCCGGCAATGTCCACCGAATGCTCCACAGAAGGGCGTTGAAGGGACGGTGACTTGCGCTTGAATTATTTTAAAGTGAAAGTAGACTTGTACTGCATCTAGCGCGCTTTCTATTACCATACCCGCCTGTGCCCGGTGTCAAGACATAGACGAGAAGACCGAAGACATGGTCAGGCGTAGATGAATCATCTCCACACAGAGTGAAAGAGCGGGGTGCAGCATGAGCCTGTACCTGCGCGTGCCCATGTTGGGACGACGACGACGACTCGACCGTCATAGTCCGACGATGTAGACCGTATGCTCTATAGAAGGGTGGTGCAGGGACAGTGACTTGCGCGTGGATTAGTTTTGGAACGTTGCAAGCGTGGTCCACTGCGTGCGCTGCAGGTGAGCGCAGCATCGGTGAATTATGTGTAAAATAGTTTACACTAAGGCAGACACTTGCATGCACCAAACTCACCCACCTTGTTCTGATGACAGGAAAATGTTCAGACGACCCGAATATGGCACAGGCACAGTGGCTGACTAGGCCAAACAGCTCACCTACGAGTACTACACGCATGCCCGGATCCCCACCACATTTGTGAGGCTTCTATGAGGACGGCTTGGGTTCCACCTGAGTGGAAATGCATTAGAGGTCATTAGTAAGATGGAGCCATCGCAGCCTGAATTCAAGTCTTCAGAAGGATCGGGGTATCCCACCAATTAATAATTCTTCGAGCCACGACTCGCGTAGCATAGCACTGAAATTTTACACCGAATTGGAAGAAGTGCTCAGTTTAGGGGTAAGATGATTCGGACGGGATTTTTAAGTCCAACTACCTCCTCGCAAAAAGCTTATAAATGTGATTCGATAACGCAAATTCAAACGAACGAATTATCTAAAATATGGCCAAAGAGAACCACTTCATATGCCTCGAAAACCAGCGCCGCAAGGGTTCACGGGTTTCGCTAGTCACAGTAAAGACATCGTTTTTAGCAGTCGAAGTCAGGGGACGAAATTGCTATCACAATAAGGTAACCATCGCCCAGTCCATTTTAACTGGTCACGGTAGTTAAAAACAGCAACCCACTCCATCCCACCAGGTGCGATGAAACTTCATCACACAGTTAAGGGAAGCGGAGGAGGGTATGAAGAGGGTTTGACTCAGACGTTGCAAATAGCAATAACGTAAACGTAACCCGAGGAGGATAAAAACGGTATTCACGGCCTATGAGGGTGTTTTTACAAACGTTTGGTGAGTTCTTCCAGCACCAGTTAGAATCACCGAGGTTGTTGTAGCGACAGACCATTCTGTCATGCAAAAATATTCGCGACAATCATCGATAGCCAATAGAAACAGGGCATTCTAGCAGTGATCACAAGTAAGTCTTTGAAATCTAAAAATGTGTGTGTGGATGCATGGGAGAGAAAAAAGACCGATACCGACAGTGTGGAATCTATTGCCATGGTATACCTGATGCGGTTGAACTTGCCACTATGCTCTTTGAATCGCGGTTCGGAAGACAGCCAAAGTATGGAACAACTCGGTTCATAAGATGGAGCGACAAAAGGACCGAGACTAAGGCTGCAATGGCCTCTTGATATGACTTCCAGCACACTCATGTATGTAAACTTCGAGCCATCCTCTCAAAGCAGGTCGTGAGTGACATGAGAAGACGAGCCATTTAACTTTGCCAGCTCACCGTCAGTTATCTTTGCCCAGAAGCGGGTTCAGGTAGCGGAAAAGGAGAGAGTGCGGTAGATGCAGCACAAGTATAAAATCGCTATCAAGTCGCCGTTCCCAGGTCACGATGCTCTGAGGCGCATGGTGGACCTCGTGGAAATTGACCTCCGAAATGTCGTGTATGACGCGTTTATGGGCTGCTCAGCAAATCCGTCTTCTCAGAATGCCTGTTCTTGAGCAGTTAGGCCTATAAATTCAACTACCAACTGTCAGGTAACCCGGGTCTAGCGTAGCAGATTATGAAGAGGAGTCACTCGGGGGCCGAGTGAATCAAATGGCAAAACTGTATCAGAGGGCCAGTTGTCGATGATAGTAAAGGGGGGGGGGGCGGGAACGGTCTGGAAGAGTCGCACAGTAGGCTACACGAAGAAGTTGCATCAAAGTGCTATGGCCGACAGATAACAGTTAGTACTAAGAAGAGGAGCGAACGACAGATTCCCACTTCCCAAGTGCAAGAGAAGACTCCGCTCTACGTTGTCGCCCGAGGGAAGGAGATAGTGCATCCACTAAGTAAGTACTTTTTGTTGGGCAACACATTTGCGCCAGTAGTCAGAGGCAAGGCTGGACCAAAGCAAAAGACGTGTCTCAATAGCCCATTTCGCCTCGAGTCAGGCAGTGGAAGCAGAAGGAAATAACTTGGGGCAAGAAAGGCACAAATAAGGCAGCAGAGTTGAGAGATTGGGGAGAGAACTGAATAGGAACTCACTTCAATTATGATGTAGAAGTCGTCTCCGGGGTCGCCCTGCTGGACAATACAGTCGCCCGTCTCAAAGCGAACCGGCTCCAGAGCATCAGCTACAGTCAACCGTTCCCACTTCTCCAGATTGTCTAGAAGGCCAGGGAGTGAAAAAAAAGTGTTTATTTTTTCACGTAGGCTTTCTACTAAGGCGCGAGGGAAACAGAAAGCCTAGAAGCGAGAAATAGGCCGCAAAGGGATGAAATATCTCCGCATCTTTGGAGTGAGAGCGGGACTCGTCTGGTTATTGAAGAATGTGTGTCAAGTAGAGCGAACGATAAAGAATGAAACCTTCGGATATGAAACAGAAACAACCAGAAAGAACCAAATTTTGACCTGGCGGACCAGCTGATCGATGGCATTTTATAGAGTCCGGGGACAGCAATTCCACATGGCGATTATGAGCCGTTGCCTAAAATACTGAATTTTCATCCAAGACCTAGCTATTCCAGGACTAGGGGCCCGAAACTCTAGCATTATACCCTTGAACCTCGAATTGCGATTGGTGAAGCGGTTCAAATGACTGGGAGTGCAAGGGCAGAGTCTTTGGAGCGATCGAAAATTCCAGCGCATGCGTCATGAGACAAGGCGTTCAGTTAGGCCGGACCGCAATCAAATTTCGAGTGAGGGCGCAAGGGACCTCAACCAAGCCCGATAGCAGGAGAACGCGTGGAAATTCGAAAGTGAGTCAGACCAACAATGCGCCAACAGTAGCGGTTATACACAACTATGGTTAGGTACAAGGGTCACTTCCAAGCCTGGCGATTTTACAGAATTTTTTGCCGGAATCTGACTCCAATATGCTGGCGTCTACCGATCCGATGGCGACTGTGGCTCAGTGCACAGACTGTGGAAATCCTTGTAGCTAGAGGAAAACTGAGTAATAGGAGAAACCATTCAACGGCTGTCGGACGATACTAGCAAACCGAGCGTTCGGCCTCCCGACCCGACAGTTCGCATGTCGCAACCGACGGCGTTTACCTTATGCTTCACAGAGTTGACGCAGTACTGGTGAATCGTGCAGGAACTAGTTTACAGAAAAGCAGACGTGCACAGCATCTACCGCACCCGCTCCATCCACCCCCGCCACTCCTCAGGTCTCACCTACCTAGCCTTGATGGCCAGACAACTTGAGCACAAATGCATGGGAGGCATGGGCGCAGTGGCTGACAACGCCAACTAGCCAGTCGACGCGAGCCCCACACGACCTGGTAACCACTGTATGTATAAGGCAACAATAAAAGGGCACCACGGATCTCACATGATGATAATGCCACGAAGGAGTCAATGCATGCATTCTGACCCTCAGTCATGATAAGGACAGAGTTATTTCGTGATAGGTTCAAAGGATTTCATATTTATCATAAGGAGGAATGCGTTAATGTGCCAGGAGGATGGTGGTGGCTGCCTGGAAGCCGTCAGTAAGGTTGAAGCTTGCTAGTTTTAAATTTTGTCCTGACATCAAGGAAAGAAGGAATCAGTGCAAAATTCAACCAGAGCCGTTACACAGGACCAAAACAGTTAAATTCGCTCAAACCTTGACTAAGTTAATCAACAAATATTGAAGAAATCCGTGGCCTAAATGAGATTTGAACAACCAGTGGAAGGTTAGAGTACAGCCAAAACTCTAAACACATGAGCTACGAGGTCCCGCCGGGAGCCATGACTTTCATCAAACTTGCCGCAAGTTGACCACCGCAGCCTACTGCAACGTATCGAATCAGCGAATTCTTATGAAGTAAGCCGACCAACCAAGCGGGATTACCAAAGCAATCAATTTAGAATCCATCGGATGAGAAGAAGCAACCGTGATATTGCGACAACAGCTTTATTGGCCCGACGTCTCGGATTCAATTGCAACACATCATCAGAGACAGTATGAGATACGGGTAATTCGTACACAGAGAGTTTCAGTATTTTAAAGAAGCAGTCGTTATGCTACCAATGCCTATGGCAATTAACGGTTTCCACTCCATCGAGGAGGACTGTCATCTGGTGCGCTAATGGCCGTTATCCGCGGAAGTTTCGTCACTCGTCATGGAGGTTGGCGTGATGATTGCTCGGCCGACTAGCCCACCGGCACTGGCCTTGGAAAATGTGTTCACCCGAGCGGCTGATTGCTCTGGGCAAACTCAGTCATTGCACTTGTTGATGAACAAGGGGCCTGCAAGCCATGGTTCAAGCAACTCGCGGCTCGCGATTAGCACCTCTTGCGAGAATTTCGGTTTCATCGAACTTGAATTAGTGGCCGGTTATCGCCGAATGAGCCGCGACTTGAGAATTGGCATCATTTCGCCGCACTGCTGTCGAATGTTCGGCAATTCGCGCCTGGAGCAGTCTTCCCGTTTCTCCGACGTAGTTGCTTTGTCAGAAACTGAACCAGAAACTGAAACCAGAAACAGCTCCATATGTTTATTTCGCGGCAGTGGTCCCTTTGATCGCATTACATGACGCCGAATGGCGGCGTCCGGTCTATTTGCGACTCCAACTCCAGGTGGTGCGAAAAGGCGGCTGACGGCCTCCGATACGTTTTTGACGTATGGAATCGCTCGTCAATATCAAGGTTTGGTGCATTTTTGTCGCTCGTATCTTTTGCGCATACACCAGTTGACCAAGTTGAGAGGGTATTCATTTTCTCTGAGCACCCGTCGACGATATTATAATTCGGCAACTTTGTCTTTAGATTAACTGCAGTGCGTCTCAACACGCTGATATAGCGATCTTAAGCAACGGTGTTTGTGGCTGATTGGGTGGTTGCTGTTGAAATACAGAACTTGAATTACGGGCACTTATTGCCGACAGAAACGTCGTAATTGCGCCCGAGGACAAGGGGCATTACACCGTAATATTGGGAAAAACCGACTTACTAACTTGTTTGTACTGCAATGGTGCCTGACCTATCCAGCCTTGATGATGTTAGAGATTGTGCATTTCCACGAGTGACGATCCGCGGCAGCAGATTTGGACAGCTCAAGCTATTCTCGCCTCCAATGACAGAAGCCGAATACAAGAGTCGAAAAACAACTTGCATGTCTTGGCGAACTATGTCGTGAGAGGTTTTGACTTGCCCCGTCCTCTTCGACGCTTCAAATTGGGTAGTGGGGCCGTATCCAGGGTATTAACACTGGGCTCGAGAGGTGGGCGACGAAGAATGTACCAAACGACCTCCGTCGTCCTTCTTGAATGACTCGGGATATCCTTACGATGTTTTCGCTACAAGTGCAGACGGTCTCATTGGTGACGATGTCGGTGTACCTCACTCGGAGGATGGCCCTGGAGCAGTGGTGGTTAAAAGCCTTAAGTGTTTTGCTCATCTTCGACACATAATTCCAAGAATTCGACAGTTCGACCGCGTTGTCCGACGATGTCCACCGTAGGGTGGTGAAGGGGCAGCGACTTGCGCGTGGATTACTTGCGTTACATCTACCGCACTCTCCCCCCCTGAGCTCGGTGTCATGACACAGTCAAGAAGACCGGAGGCGGGAGAAGACGCAGGTAGTTTACGCGGCAAGCGTTGCCCCTGGGGATACCACAACACCTGGCTGGAACCCCACGGAGTGGGAGTGCTATAAAAGCCACATTAAGAAGGAGCCATTGCAGCCTGACTCTCAGTCAAACAGTCAGTCACTCCACACAAAATACACACTGGGCTGACCACGTGGTCCGAGTTATCCCGTCAGTTGGCAACCTTCCAAGCCACGGCTTTTAGGGCACCGTGATAGTTTCAAGCGCGTTAGATTGTTTACAGTGAGAAAAATGCGCTGAGCCGTCGACCTCACCCCCCCCACAACAATCAGAACAACGTCCGATTCGGTCAGTTGTTTGATGCGGAAGTTGGCGCATTTGCTGGTGACCTCGTCTGCGCGTACTACGTACACGACCTTTCCCAAAACACAAACACCAGGATTTCACACAACAGGGGGCTGAAAGGCTCACATCTCACATGTGTGAGATAGCTAGAGGTTACGGTAAGAAGGAACCATCACAGCCTTACTCTCAGACCATCAGTCAGCCACTCCACACAACACACATTGGACTGACTGCGAGGTCTGAGTGGAATTGTCAGTTGGCAACCTTCCAACCCACGGCGCTTATCGCCTCGCGATATTCTCAAGCTCAGATAACACATGCAGTTGAGGAGCCACATTGAGAAAGAGCCGAGGATCATGCTTGCCTCCCAATAGGTTCTGCAGACTGAGACCATGTTTTTGTGGTCTTGGGTGTGATAGTGTGAGCTGCAGAGGCTGATGAGGAGAGATGTGGTTGTGGTATAGCCGGCGGTATTCTACCGCAGGTTTTAATGTAGACGCATGTGACCTAATAGGTCCATGCGGCCCAGCATTCACAGGCATAAATGACAAACCGGATGGATACACGGTACACGCAAATCTTTGTGGCGATAGAAATGCTGGATTGGAATTGAAGGATACGCCTTAGTGTGAATATTTAGTCTGCACATCCACGCACAACACGGAATCCGGCTTGGTTGGGCATCGTCCTGGAGTCGCGCACATCCTGGAATCGCCTGAGGACAATAGCGAAGATCTTAGCAGCAACGTCGATAAGAATTATGCCAGGGTATTTCACTTATCTCGTCTTATCTCCCTTCTTCTTGACAGGCACAAGGATGCCTGAGCCCGTCATCAGGAACAACCTCGTCTCTCCACGCTTGTGCAACCACTTCATGGAGCCAGGGCGCCAGTGTGTCGACAGAAGACTTGTAGATTTCAGCGGGTATACCGTCCTCTCCAGGTGCCTTGTTATTGCGCAAACTCAGTATGGCACCAGTGACTTCTCCTTCAGATGGGGAGTTACACGAAACTGCATAGGCAGGAGATGGAGGAGACTCCGTTGCACGTGGTAAGGGGGTGCTAGGCTCGGTATCGAAGTTGCTCGAAGTTAACACGACAGCGACTGACTTTGGCCGAGTTGTCAGCAAAAAAGCTGTCATTCACGTCACGAACATAGTTGCTCAGTGTAGAGGGCTTACCACTGAATTGGTCGATAATGTGGTAGTTTTTGGGTGTCACCTTGGTTTGTGGCCTTTTCCATTAAGGTCGCTATTTCAGTCCAATAGTTCTTCCAGTCTTTTATAGCCAATTTTACCGTCATCTTTCGGAGTTGGTGGAAGGGAGCATCGCTGCGGGACCTGGCTCGAGCCGACTGGGCAGGGTTCTTCCGCTGATCCAGTCACTGCGGCGTCATCGAGTATATCCAAGGATTTTCTAAGCTGCCCCATGGACTAATGCCTTCAGTTATGACCCTCATTACTGCCAACTTCGTCTGCTCAGGTAGTCAAACAAAACAGAAATTCTCTGTTCGAACGAGAACGTGGTCAGACCCATAGGCATTACCAGTCTAGATACCACGCATCGGTCTGCTATCATGAACCCAGCTGTGGAACCGTGAACTGACTAGGATGTAGTCGATCTGACTGGCTGTATGACCGTCGTTTGAATACCAGGTCAGCAGGAGTTTGTTGCGGTGCTGGAAGCATGTGTTCGTGACAAACAGTCGGTTCTGGTCATCAAAGTTCAGCGGTCTCTAATCATTTTCACATCGAGAACAAAGCCAAAAACGGCCAATAACATGACTGTTTGCGGAGTCACCACGTCCAGTCCGGCCATTCCAGTCCCCATCAAAAATCAGCAGATCACGGCGCGAGAGTCTTTCAACTAACGCTTGCAGCTGCGAGTAAAATGTCTTTTTTGTCACGCTGTTCGGCAGCGGAAGTTGGCGCGTACACGAAGACGATAGATATGTTTGTGAAGTGACCTTTCAGTCGCACATACGCCATCCGTTTATTGACTGGTGCCCAAACAGGCAGTGCACGGTTCACTTGTTTCAAGATGGCGATCACCACACCATGTCTACCAGAGGAGTCACGAGGGCCACTTTGGTGCAGGGTTAAGTGTGCGTTGGCTCCCGAAATCTTTATTTCCAGTGATTCGGACTTCTAGCTGGCAACATACATCTACGTTGTACTAATAAAGGCGGCACGTTGTCAGACTTTTGGACACCACGGTCCAGGAACGTTTGCACATTCCAGCATCCAATACCAAAGGTCCGATTCCGATTGAGTAGTCCAGCTCGCATACTATTTTTCCGAACCACTGACTAGGGTTCGGGAGCGCGGCGGTTTCAGCGGACACCGTAGCATGGATCGTAGTAATATAGTCGGACATATTTTCATGAAGTATCTTGGGCATTATGAGTACGGGCGGGACCCCAACAGCCACACGGATTATTAATCCGCGCGCTAGCGTTTTGGTTCAAGAGCCTACACACAAGGTAGCGGAGGCAAGTAAAGTTATTTTATGGCGGTTGACAGTCGCCATGTCACAGTGCTGTCACCAGGCTTTGCGGCTTTTTATAAGGCTTTTGGCGTGCTAGACGTCAGCCCGTCGCTGCTGGTCCGCGAGTGCTTATCCGCCAGACCCGAGCGTCTGCTTATTTCGCAGCTCACCTTCACTGAAGGCCGTTCCACTATCCGCCACCTGTGGGCGCGCAGGGTAGCCAATAGCAAGGCCAATGGGTAACCCATCTTTCGGGCTACCGACTACCTTTAGAAAGCGTAAAACTTACTGGAAGATCGCCAGTTTTATGTCCCTATGCAAAACCGACCCCGTAAAAACGCTGACACGCGAAATTAATGCGACGTTGTGGGCCCTGAAGAATTAGGGTGCAATAACGCCGACCGACCGACGAATGGCGAGAACCCAAGACACGGCCTTGGTCTAGTTCCATCGCCACCCCAAGGTACACAAGGAGGTTGCTCCTCTCCGACCCATCGCATCACTCAAGGGCACTCCACTGTCCGGACTGGCAAAGTGGCTATTCTGGCGCCTCACATTTCTGACCGCTGATTGGGACACCATAGTGAGCTCCCCAACACAATTTTCGGAGAAATTTAAAGGTTTAAGCTTCCTGCCCAGCGACGTCACGGTATCTTTTGATGTCAAGTCCGCAGGACTTTGGCAGTCGAGGCCGTCGAACTACTCCTAAGAAGTAAATACGATGAAACCGAGAATGGCTCAGCTCCTGAAATTCCGTATCAGGACGTACTTTGCGTTTGACGGAACAAGCTACGAGCAGGTGAAGGGAACACCAATGGGTTCACCGATCTCCGGACTGATAGCCGAGGCAGTCCTACAATAATTGGAGTCACTGGTCTTCCGACGCCACCGACCGAAATTCAGGGCTCGGTATGTGGACGTCCTCGGCGTCGTCGAACGGAATCAGGTTCTCACGTCTAAAGAACGTCTCAACAGCGTTTTCCCGGACACTAATTGAATATGGAGGAGGAAAATACAACCAGCTGCATTTCCTCGATGTCCTGGTTTGCCGCAGAGGTTGTGGTGGCTTAAATACCGAAGGTTTCAGGAAAGCGACAAAATGAAGGTGGAGTCGCAAACGTACTGGATGCCGCTATTCGGCGTCATGTAATGCGATCAAAGGAACCACTGCCGCGAAAGAAACATATGGAGCTGTTTCTGGTTTCAGTTTCTGGTTCACTTTCGGACAAAGCAACTACGTCGGAGAAACGGGAAGACTGCTCCAGGCGCGAGTTGCCGAACATGCGACAGCAGTGCGGCGAAATGATGCCAATTCTCAAGTCGCGGCTTATTCGGCGATAACCGGCCACGAATTCAAGTTCGATGAAGCCGAAATTCTCGTAAGAGGCGATAAGCGCGAACCGCGAGTTGCTTGAATCATGGCTTGCAGGCCCCCTGTTCATCAACAAGTGCAATGACCTCCACAAACCTATATAAAGTCTTGAGACTGAGTTTGCCCAGAGCAATCAGCCGTTCATGGAGCGTTCGGGCGAACGCATTTTCCAAGGCTAGTGCCGGTGGGCCAGTTGGTTGGGCAATCATCGCGCCAACCTCCACGACCAGTGACGAAATTTCAGTAGATAACGACAAGCATGCCGACCATTAAACAATTAGCGCACTAGATGAGAGTCCTTCTCGATGAAGGAGAAGCCATTTATTGCCATAGGCATGCTGTAGGATAACGACTGCTTCTTTTAAATACTGCAACTCCCTGTGTACGAATTACCCGTATCTCATACTGTCTCTGATTATGTGTTCCAATTGAATCCGAAACGTCAGGCCTACCCAGTCGACGCAATTCCAGGGTCCAAACCAGGTAAGGTAGGTGAAAGGTGCCATTGAGAGGCACATACTATGTACAGGAACCGGATGTTGATCGGAGATAGTGACGCGCAACCAGCTCTATACGCGCGAGGGCGCATTCGCTAAAAGTCGAGAGGTGGGCGCGAGTGCCAAGTGTGCGCAGCTCAGAGGGTACCGGCGGTGTCTAAAAAGGGATAGACCTTTTGGGAGTAAAACATCGCCCCTAGGCGCCTCGATACATGTGATGGTTGCTTCGCTTGGCATCGCAAACTGGCACCCACGTTTCATCTGAGGCTCAATGAAACCTTGATCAGCATATGCCAGTCAGCATCTCGACGAGGGTAGTCGGTAAGTCTGCACACACAGTGAAACCTTGAAGCCAGATTCCGCCAGTTGATGGAAAGCAGACGTTATGTGACAGGCACACAGACTTAGGCTTTATGCCATGTTGACCCTGTGAGTCATATGCAAATCCACAGGCAGGCCAGGCGAGGTCAACTCGTCGCCACCTGAGATGCCGAAACATTTCTACTTAGAGAGACACTGATCGAACCCTGGAGTCCTAAACGATGCTCATAATCACGCCATCTGTATGTAGACCGTGGCTCATGTACGATAAACATGTCAGTCCCCACGACTCTACCCGAACAGCAGAAGCTATCCTCTTGCAAGGTAACCAGAAAGGACAGAAGAGGGAAGAACAACAGGCACAAAAGAATTAAATGAGGCAGACGAAAGCTGCCAACAAATGGAAATCATTACTTGACATGCAAGGTAGAAAAAATTGGTTTTACTGGGCGCCTTCGTAGTCCTCGAGATATAAACACGGCCTACGCATTTCCAATTCCGCACCTCTCACTTGTACCCACTGCAACACCACGATCTGCTTCCGGGTCGTGGTATACGACAGGTCCACTATCGCAAGCGACGATATTTACAGCTTACCTCACGGAGTGGGCACACTAGTAGTGACTTCGACGTGGATTAGATTATAGTTGAGTCTAATTGCGCCGCATTTACCGCACTGTCTACTCCCTCGCCCGCCTGGCTCCGATGCAAAGACAATTTAACGGAGATAAATGTGGTGGTTGACATAGCTTAACAGTCCATCTACGCGTTCTACACACAAACCTTGGTCCCCACAGCATGCGCCAGGCTTTAGCGAGCGCGGTTCAGATCTCACATACATGAGAATGCCGAAAGGACGCATGAAAGATCTACCGTAGCCTGATTCACAATCAGAGAAGGACCGAGCTATCCCGTTGGTTGGCAACCTTCTAAGCTATGAATACCAGCACGTCACATTTATCACAGTGCGGAATGCGTTGAGTTGTCGTGAGGCGGACTTCCCTGGATTGGTCTAAGTCTCCCGTGTCTCATGCAGCAGTCCATTGCACCATCCTGTCAATTAGCCGGCATTTGGATTGAACGCTGTGACTGAGGCGGCGTCAAAGGCCTGGGTATAGGGGTGCCACATGCATGTATGGCAGCATGGCCCCACGCGGTGTCAACGTTGTGGCGACTAACCGCTGCATACGGCGCAACTCAGACACTACTAGGACAGGAGAGGGAGAGAGAGAGAGAGAGATGGGAGGGAGATTTCAAATGCCAACAATTCAGACTTAGTACTAACATGTTGCCACAGAGGTCGAACAATCTACTTACTAAACGGGCTAGTTAGCCTTGCAGACCCACTGCAGCATGATCGGAAAGTCTTGTACTTGTACTTCTTATGGCTGCGATCACATCTGATCTAGCTGGCCTCGATGATGTCAAGGATTGTGCCTCTCCACGAGTGACGATCCGCGGCAGCAGACTTGGACAGCTCAATCCAGTCTCTCCTCAAACGACGTTAGCTACATACAAAGGTCTAAAAACAACTTGCATGTCTTGAAGAACTAGGCCGTGACATGTTTTAAGCTGACCCCTCCTCTGCTACGCCTCCAATTGGGTAGTGGGGCCGGATCAAGGGTATTAACACTGGGCTCGCGAGATGGACGACGAAGGTGTCCAAACCACTTCAGTCGTAGTTATCGGATGACTCGGGATACCCTTACGATGTTTTCGCAGGAAGTGCAAACGGTCTCATTTGTGGCGAAGTCTGTGTACTTCGCTTGGATGATGGTCCTCAAGCAGTGGTGGTTAAATGCCTCCAGTTTTCGCTCATCTTCAACACGTATATCACAGCATTCACAGGCATAGAGAAGGACAGACCAGACAGACGCACGGTACACGCGAATCTTTGTGGCAATAGAAATGTCGCGTCGTGTCCACGGACACCTGAGGTATGAGAAAATCCGACGAGCAGCATAGATTATAGAGAAAACTTCATCCTTTCTCTGTCCATGCGGCAGCAACCTCGCTCCGAGGTTTTTGAAGCCATTTACTTTAAGTTGACAACCATCAATCTCGAGAGGTGCCTTTTCTTGGGCAGGAGATGCAGCTTAAAAACACTTTGGACAAGGCGACCGATTGAGTGACCTCCTTCACCGGCGACACCATAGACTGTAGATCACCAAAGCTCGAAACTAGTAAAGCGATATCATCGGTGTAGTCGGGACCAGGTAGCCGGCGTCCGAGTGCCGGCTAAACACCGTTCCCTTCATGCAGGGTCCTCCCAAGAACCCAGTCGATAGCGTTGTTGAACAGAATGGGCGACAGAATACAACCCTGTCGAACGCCAGATCGAATATTGAATGGCTGTGAAAGATTGTCATGGAAAAAAACTCACGGTGATTGAGCTGTAACTTGGGGAGGCAGAGCCCGGAGTATCTGCCAAAATCCTCCGGGCCCTCCTTCTCTGCCGACATTAAACCTCAAAATACGCTGAAAAAGTATGACCTTATGCGGTGCATGGGAGAGGGGAGGGCGAGAATGGTCAACTACCCTAGCATATACACATCACTACAAACAATTTGACACAGTGCGTTAAATGCCGTGGTTTGGGAGGTTGTCAACTGACGGGATAACTCCGTCCTCTGCACAGGCCCGAGTTTCGGGCTGCAAACCTCTCTCGTCATGTGACCTATAGGACAGGGGAGACCACGCCTATCTAAGGCAGTCTTTATCGAAGCTTGGTATAGTTGGCATTGGAGAGTCGGGCGCGGTTGACACAGCACGAGTTGGCTTCACAAAAACAACTTTATGCATAGGTAATCACTGGAATCTATTCCGAAAAAACAGCGATCTTCCTCACTTGTGACGACAGCACATACTTCTGTCTGTCAATCAGTCAGTTAAGGTCAGAATCGAGAGTTGACTGGATAGCTGTGGGACTAGATGTCCTCTGCGCCAAATACGCGTGGGTTCGACCTAACCAGAAGCGCTGACCACGTGACTCCAGGTGCGGTATGTGACAGGGTTGTCGAGCTTCAGTACGTCTGAGGAGTCGGAAATCACAGTTGTATGCCTTTGAAGCGACAGGACAATACACCTTTAGTCCCTGAGATCGCCTTTTCATCTCATATATATATATATATATATATATATATATATATATATATATATATATATATATATATATATATAACAAGGGTAGTTGGACGCTCACCGATCGGTTACAGGACTCACTCGTCCCGTTGTGCCTTGGGGCTAACTATCAAGCCTCCAAGCCCAGGGCGCCGCAGCGCCTGGGGTTGGGTATGGCTGACTTATGACGGCTAATAAGCCAGAAATGGCCATTTTAGTCTCCCTTGTCTTTGTCGGTAATAAAATTCTGCCTATATCACTAGCTGCTCTGTGGCTGCTGGCGAGGCTTAAGTTAGCCCCAAGGCACAACGGGACGAGTGAGTCCTGTAACCGATCGGTGAGCGCCCAACTACCATTGTTAATATTTCCGATCGAAACCAGCAATACAATGAGCCAGTGGCGCAGTGGGTAGAGCGTTGGACGGATGCCCAACAAGGTCGCGAGTTCAATCCTCGGGCGCCGCAGCACCGGGGGTTGGGTATGACTGGCTGATGACGGCTAATAAGCCAGAAATGGCCATTCCGGTCTCCCTTGTCTTTGTCGGTTCCACATTAACAACATATGCTACATGTCGCTATGCGACTGCCTGTGAGTACTCTAGTCTGAGTTCCAGGGCACAACGGAACATAAATGTTCCTTAAGCAGATCGGTGAGCCACACACTATCATCATATTCCCGATCGCAACCGACAAAGCAACGAGCCCGTGGCTCAATGGTAGAGCGTTCGACTCAAATACCAAAGGTCGCGGGTTCGAATCCCAGGCGTGCCACACTTGGGATTGGGTATGACTGGCTGATGACGGCTAATAAGCCAGAAATGGCCATTCGGGTCTCCCTTGTCTTTTTCGGTTCCACATTAACAACATATGCTACATGTCGCTATGCGACTGCCTGTGAGTACTCTAGTCTGAGTTCCAAGGCACAACGGAACATAAATGTTCCTTAAGCAGATCGGTGAGCCACACACTATCATCATATTCCCGATCGCCACCGACAAAGCAACGAGCCCGTGGCTCAATGGTAGAGCGTTCGACTCAAATACCAAAGGTTGTGGGTTCGAATCCCAGGTGTACCACACTTGGGATTGGGTATGACTGGCTGATGACGGCTAATAAGCCAGAAATGGCCATTCCGGTCTTCCTTGTCTTTGTCGGTTCCACATTAACATATATATATATATATAGTTCTGGCATTTCAAAAGCATACAAGCTTTCATCGTCGGAGTTGAGTATCGTACCACGTCTCACGGTATTTTTAGGGGGTAAAGGTCATTTTTTAACACAGCGTTGATTGTACGGGTTTACCTTAACCGTGTACACTTTAGGGAGGACGGGGTGGGGGCGTCCTTAATTGGCTATGGCGCTCATCACCCGCATACACACAGGGAGCATCTCTGTAGTCACCGGGGTGAAGGGGAGGGGAGAAGGGTAATTGCTATCAGTTGGTATGTCTCTCGTCGAGGGGCGGCGTTTGACAGTTGGCGGCCGTCGCCCGCGTCCACATTGACCTTAATTGGCGCCCTGGGTTGCTAGTCCTGTTTGTGTCCTTCTGACTGCATTTCTCCTCCTCTGTCGAGGTAGTGGTTGATGCCGCAGTATTGCTGACTGCGCCTTCGTCGGACACGTATTGTAGCGTGGTTATGTGCATGACCATCGTAGGTTCTCCAGTGTTTAGATTCACGTTTGGCCTAATTTCGTGTTTGCTGTTACGTTCGATGAGCTGCGCCTGGAGGGCTTGGTATGTTGCCGGAAAGGTGACACAACGGTTGATTGACGTGTCACCGGGACGATGGGCCCATTCTCCTCAATGCCCGCACGTGTTCAGTAACACGGATCTGCAATCACTTCCCTGTCTATTCAACGTAGTTAACCTCACAGGAGTCACATTGGATCCTGTAGATGACGTTTGTCGTCTCACCTCGTAGAAGGAGGGCTTTCAGTCTCATGACGAGATTCCGAATAGTTGAATCCGAACGATGGGCGATTCCGATCCCCAGCGGTTTGAGGAGACGGGAAAATGCCTCAGAGACGCCGTCAAGGTATGGCAGCGCAAACCAGACATTAATGTCCGGGGAAGCGCGTTATTCGTTTCCATTAGCAATATGAGTGGAAACGAACTTTTCCTTCTCAAAAGAATACTACCAACAGCTAAAGGGAGCCCCTATGGGTTCATTTATCCTGGCTGAAGAAACTGCAAAATTTAGAAGCTACGGCCTTACCAGTAAATAACCCCAAATTACGGATGACAGGTTTGTAATCGTTAAAAAGGATCAACTAGGAGCTCTGCATAGCGTTATTAACTCAACGTTACCAGGTACCACTTTCACGCTCGAAACAGAAGTTGACAGTAAACTCCCATTTCTTGACGTCCTCGTACAGCGAAAGACTGACGGGAAATCTCACAAATCGGTTTACTGCCAAAAAGCTTATGTGAAAGTTATTCTGTATTACCAGAGCAACCACCTTACCGCTTGCCAGCGGAGTATTGTTAACACCCAACTGAATCGAGCAAAAACGCATTGTTTTGATAAAGAGCTCTACCAAAGCGAACTTAGTTATGTATTCAGACTATTTTCCAGAAATGGTTATCCAAAGTATGTTGTACGTCGATGCATGAGACGACAGGAGTTAAAAGAAAAAGACAAGGAAATAGATTTTTCCGGTCAAGCGTCCGAATCGATGAACTGGTAAACACTTCCATACATTAAGAACGTGTCTGAACTCTTTGAAAGACACCTGCGGAAGCACCAAACCAACGACTATACGAAATCAGCTTGTACACCCTAAGGATAGGGTTGGCTATTTCGATAAAAAAAGTCGTATACAAGATTCCATGTAACAGCTGCAATGCGGTGTATTGTGGTCGGACAGGAAAGTCAGCCTCCACGTGCATTCACAAACATCAATTGGTTGTAAAGAGACGAGAACACTGTCTCAAGTTGCCATGCGTACGCTGGAAACTGGGCACAAATTTGCCTGGGACAAAAACTTGCATTGATGGCTTCTGCCTATAGAAGATAGGCCGGAAATTCTTAGAGGCCATTCATTCTGATGAATCGTACATTAAATGACACGTCGAATTGGATGCCATATACAACAATCTCATGGAAAAGTGGAAAGGTCTGTTGCCAATCCAGATGAGATGTCCACCCACAATGACAGCTATTGGCAGGAAAGATTCAGCAATATCGATTTTGCCGGTATGTTTGAAATTTTAACTGTATTTTGCACACTTCACATGTCTGACGACGACCTGGAGAACCAGCGCCGAAAATTTGGTAATTGGGTCGAACGCTCTACCACTGAGCCACGGGCCCATTTTTTGTCGATTGCGATCCGGAATATGATGATAGTGTGCGGCTCACCGATTTGCTTAAGGAACATGGATGTTCGGTTGTGAACTGGAGCTCACATTAGAGCCCTCGCAGGCGGTCGCATAGCGACTTGTGGTAGCTACGATGATACGATGGAACTGACAAAGACAAGGGAGACCGGAATGGTCATTTATGGCTTATTAGCCGTCAACAACCAGTCAGACCCAATCCCAAGTGTGGACCACCTGGGATTCGAACCCGCGAACTTTGGCCATTGAGTCGAAACGCTCTACCAATGAGCCACGGGCCCGTCTTTTTGTCGGTCGCGATCGGGAATATGATGAGAGTGTGAGGCTCAGCGATCTGGTCAGGGAACATGTACGTTGCGCTGTGCCTTTGAGCTCATTTTAAAGCCCTCGCGAACAAAATGAGTAGAAAAAACTTCTTCCCCATAAAATGTAACACAAAAAATTATTTTCTATGGAACTTGAGCAAAGAGACGTTGTAGACACAACACTATAAATCTCGCTTGGGCCTTTTTGCCGTATGTTGGGCGGGTTAACTTGGCCTGAATGTGATTAAAGTCATGATGGCCGGTTGGGGCCCCCTAGTTTGGGCGGTAATAAAGTTGTCTGTACGCAACTTGTACTTGGTAGTCGGTACAGCTCTGATCATGCCTGATCTAGAAATCCCCGATTATGTCCCGCATTGTACATCTCCACAGGTGACGAGTCGCGGCAGCAGATCTGTACAGCTCAACCTGATCTCTTCTCCAGCTATGGAGACTATCCATTCTCGCATAGTATTCACCCTCCTCACTTGACTAAGGTTGTGGAGTGCGTCGGTTCCTGCGGACGCCGTAGCATGGAGGTCGTTCCACTATTCGCCACCTGTGGACGCGCCGGGTAGCCAGCAGCTAAGCTAACAGGTTATCCGTCTTCCGTCTTCTGTACACAAGCCTTGGGCTCTCTGTAGTGGGTTCGATCCCCACCGAGCCACCGAGTTTTGCATAAATGGGTCAGAATAATTATACAAACCTACCCAAAAGCATATATTAACGCAGTAACTGCTAAAGTCTAAACTACCGTTGACCCAATCGGCGGAGGCAATCGTGATACGAGTAACACCGACTTACCTAGGATAGGCACTCGACTTAGAAAGTCCTGATACATCTTCCGGCGTCTGATTGTACTGCCCATGAGGATGCGTCTGTAGGAATCACGGTCAATGCCCCAGAGTTTCACCTCTGTGTGCGCCTTCACCGTGGCGGCGCGCGGAGTCCCGTAGATCAGGGCGAGCTCACCGAAACTGCCACCCTCACCAATACAGCTCACGTACTCCCCATTGACATAAATCTGCAGACAGCGACAGAGGAAAACTGTCAAGAGGCCTTAAATGCCTTCAGGAAAGTGTTCAGAGAGAATGATAGGGGAATGAGAAGAGCCGGTCCCACCAGGAACCAGCGGATGCCGTCATTAGTGCAGATCATCAAAGGTGTTTCGAAGGTTGTCATCTAGCTACCTAAATCGGCCCCTCTCCGAACTGGTAATAAGACAAGACTGGATGATTCGCGAGGCTGACAGAAGTCTCCTCCCAGTGAGAGATTTAGAGCCGTTTCGTAGCGTCAGCAGACTATGGTGATTGTGGTAGGAAAGTGAGGTAAATGTTACTTCCTCCCGCACTAGGATTCTTTTCCTGGTTAAGCCCGCACAGACTGTCCCAGCAGTGTGTGCAAGTCTGCTGCACTTTACAGCAATTAAGTCATAAGCCACTGAAGTAGGGATGCGTTGTATGGCCGCCTAAACCAGACGAGAGACAAGGAACTGCCCCGCTCGCGTTAAGTAAGTGGCTTTACTGTACATTTAAGGAAGGGTAAATATACCCGTGTCTTAACTCCAACACGAACCCTAACATAAAACTAAACTACAGACTTCAGCTTAACCCTAGCCCTATCATGACGCTAACTCCAAATCTGACCCTAACCTCACTTAAAACTAACCTAAAACTTAATCCTAAACCTCACTTCAATCCTAAACATAATTTCTCCGGAATTTAAGGCAAAGCCACAGGTATTGTGGGCGGTCCCTATTCTCGTGTCCTGTTTAGGCGGCCGAATAAGGCAGGTTTACCGGCACCCGTCTTGCGCCGACGCCGAGGGACACGTGGTGGGCTCCCCCGCTTGCGACGGTCGAACTGGCCGGTTACAGTTGACGACCTGTCCCCGGTCATATCTGTGCATCGATTTTAGGTAGCCACATAAACTTTTTTCGGTGCAAAACACGTACCGACAATCTCTCCAACAAAGTAAAGGTCAACGGCTACGGACGCGTGGTGAGGATCAAGAAAACGAAGCCACCCTTTTAGCGATTTCAAGCAATTTCTACTTAAGTTGGTGGAATTCGGGATAAAATTTTGTGAGAAAGGGCACAGTTGTAGTCGGAGAAAAGCGTGAAGGAGGGGGAGGGGCATTTCAAGGAGAAAAAAATAAAAGGGGACCGTCTGCTTTCCTCAAGGCCACCGATTCCATGTAAATTTATTCCAGAAGGATCAAAAAGGATGAGTGATTTTTTGTTTGCAAAAAATCACTGAATACCACCTTGGGGAGAAAGTCGATGAGAAAATGTTTCTGCATCCAAAATTACTTACAAGATTAGCTGTTGCACCTAGGAGTTGGCGAAATGCCAACCGAAATGTAGATATGCAGGGGGCGGCGATGGATGCCTCGGAAGCTGCGCCTTTTATTTAATAAACTGCTGAGATGCATAAAAGCATGTTTTTAAATTACTTTACGCAAAAAAATGTCGGTGAAAAAGTAGACATTCCTCCGTCTCTAGTACAGTTCCTACGCTAATCCATGTCTGCGTGCTTCGGTTTATTTGGATACAAGCGGGCAGAGTTCGAAATGAGAAACCTCCACATAAATGGCGTCCTTCGTGCACTTGAAGGTCAATTCTGTCCGCAGAAATCGGATGAGCAGTTATTAAAAACGGTACTCTTGTCGAGAATATGGCAGAGCTTTCGGCTTTAAAAATGCTTAGTTATGTTTTATAATCAAGAAATAATTCCTGTCAGAGCAGTTTTACACTGCAGTAGAGGTTCGTGGGTGTAAATAAATATTCTGGAAATAACCGTTCCTCGAGGGTCTACAGAAGTGACTTTAGTGTATGGTAAAAAGAGAACACCTGCTGGGCGGAAAACCTTGACCTTATATGTAATCTGGTAGCTGAACGAGTCTCGCGTGGGTCACTTAAAATATACTTTAAAAATAGCAAATTACGTTGTTTTCAAATTCTATACTCGAAGAATGGCAATATTTTGGGGCTTAAGAAAAATGCCAATTAAGAGCTATTTTAAGACGGTACAATGACCGTGCAATCGCACCGTATCTGTTCGTTCATTAATGCCCCTCAGGAAATATACAACATGGATCAAATCAATCACATAATCGTATGAGGACTAATTGATTTCATCTTATTGAGTATTCCATACACGGAAAGCATACAGTTACTAGACTAAAAACCCACAACGAAAACTCAACAGCAGGTCAGACTCGAAATTACTTGGGAATGGGAAAACAGTGTGTAAACTAAGTTGGCTTACGTTTCCTATAAACTATATTTAAATTTACAAAAGCATCGAAAATCAAGAGAAAAATGCAGACTGCTTAAGTTGTAATTTTGCACCGAGCGCAGCTATTGCAAGCGGCTGAAAAGGCGTGCATTCAATAGCCAACATCCCGGTGTGTGTGCGCTGCCTTGGAATTATGCCCCAGACTAACAAATATTACAATTCGTTTGACCCGCTTGCGAAAAACTCGGCGCCCTCGGTGGGATTCGAACCCACGCCAGCAAGGGGAAGGCTTAAGTATAGCCAACGCTCTGTTCAACTGACCTACGAGGCCCCACCGCAAGTCACGAGTTTAAACATACTCGGATCAAGTTACCCAATCACATCAAAGCAATTCTTCCTAATCGAAAGCTCAGTTTAGAATTTTAGTCAAGATTCCATGAGATCGGTCACTGAATGTAAGTACGTCCCTTACACAGTACTTCGGTACGCATCTACTATCACTGCCTCGGACCGCAATAAAAGTGACACCTGGACACAACATCGGGAAATTAGCTGGAAGCATTTGAACGCTTCAGCACACCAACGGCATCCCTTCATCACCCAACAAGCTGGACGAGTCGTGACACTTGAAAGGAACGTTGGGTTGTTTACGGGTTGTTTTTACGGGGTTGGCAATTAGGCTCATCTGCACGAAATAAATCACGAGAATACTGGCGTCTTTACGTGACCCATCGAGGGGCTGAGGGTTATGCTGCGGGTGTTACGGAGGACTGACGTGGTTAAATATGGGTGGTACTTAAGACAGCGAGGGTTAGATTCATTGTCATAGGAAAATATAGTGAGGGCAGTGTTAGTTCAGTTGACTACAAGTGTGGCTCAAACATTACTGCTCTCTGACCGGCGCAAAGGTTCGGATTTTCGGTGAGATGGACGCAGGATAAGCGTTCAAAATCATTTAAAGTAGCCATCGGACGCCAGAACGAATTCTGTACCGAGGCAAGGTGTAGGTGAAACCGACGGTTTGACTGACCTTTATTGAAAGGGGGAGGACGAGGGTAACTTTTTAAAAGGGTATGACAGTTCAACCGTCGAGTTCGACAATGTCCACCGTGTACTCCACAGCAAGGTGGTGTTGGGAGTGTGACTTTCGTTGCATTTACCTCACTCTTTGTTTAACCCTCCCCCCACATGGGCTCGGTCTCAAGACAAAGTGAAGAAAACCGAAGATAATGGAGGGTGCCATAGAAGAGTAAGACCTTCCCGTGAACTACAGAAGTGACGTATTGCATGAAATTATGACTCTCAAATATGACATTGGTTAGGAAATATTACTTGGGGGGGGGTTGTATTACCGATTAGCATACAGCATAATCCCTGGAAATTTCCGTCACGTGAGAATGTTGGCTTTTAAATGAGCGTCTTGCTGGCCAACTGCAAAAATCAAGCTCACAAAATGACTACTTAAGTAGTACGCATTTTCATTAATTCCCCATGCCCCCGTATATTCAAGCGTATTTTATAGTAAACGTGCACAAAAAATAGGCTTTATTGATAGCAAAGTATTCTTTCAAACTTAAATTCGACACAAAACATCTCTCAACCAGAAAAGTTTTTGTTTTGCATTTTCAAAAAAATTAAACTTGACCTACCGTTGCACGTGTATTTGCGGTTTCCAAACCAGCAGCTGTAAATTTTCCAGTTCCATTTTATTAACAAGAAGCCACATTGGGGTCCGAAAATCAAGCAAAGTTTGTGGAGTACGTTGTATAGGTTATAAGAGTCACTGGTAAACGAGCAGATGCGATGCTATCCTAATAGACATTGCATGGACTTAAAAATAGCATACCCTTTTAAGGCTCGAAATGCACCTTTTCTTCTGACAAAGAATTCAAAGAAGATGCGATCTGCTACCCAAACGATTATGTTTGAGAATTTTTGTATAGCGTCTATTTGAAGTGATAATGATATCGGAAATCAATGGAAAAAAGGAATGCTACTTACGAAGAGGGTATCCGAACAGTTGCGCACTTAAAAGCCGACATCCTGACGTGACTGAAATATCTTTGGATTGTGATCGAATATACCAAATACTATATTTTTACTTAAGTAATCCTATTTTGGCTGAAAATGCATTACAGAATTTCGGTTAACATTTCAGAATGGCGGTCATTGACGGAGAAAGTGCTCCGTAACATTGATTAGCATGAAGCCTTATTCCAAGATACTTGAGTAGCGTCCGGATACTGGCTATTAGCTGCGCGTCTGTCTGTGTACCTGCAACGATCACATCAGCTGAAAAAAAATTAAGGGCTTAGATAGGATGCATTTTTGCGGTAATTTTTGTTGTCTGCAGAAATTCAAACATACTTTCTAGGTGGCAGTTCGACCGTCGATTTCGACGAGGTCCACCGTATGCTCCACACCAGGTGGTGCAGGGACGGTGACTTGCGCGTGAATTAGTTTTAAGTGATAGTAGCCTTGCGCTGCAGCTACCGCACTCTCTCCTCCTCCCCCACCTGAGTCCGGTGTCAAGACAGAGTCAAGAAGACCGGAGATGGGAGAGGGCGCAGGTGGCTGGCGCGGCCTAAGCCGCCCCTGGGCGTGCCACCACACCTGGCTCGGATCCCACGGAGTGGGAGTGCCATAAAGGCCACATTACACTCCCACTCCGTGGGTAGGTAGCATGCCAAAAACACAGTTGTTGACTCGGCTTAAAGTAAATTACGCCTTGTTCAACATTTTTGCTCAAGAACAGATAACTTCTAGTGTAGAATAAGTTTGCAATCTGGGCATTGTTTAAGACGTTGAAAGGTTTCTTCAAGGTCTTTAGACGGCATCATCTAGCGCTCAGAGGATTGTTCATGTACTGCATTCAAAAACAGCATCAATCAACGAGAAATGGAAGGCTACGTTAACAAACACTTCGCGCTCTAAAAAGTTGTCCTCAATGCTTACTTTTCTCACCTAAAAATTATGTTTCACCGATCGAAAAATTTGAAAAAAAGCCATTTTCCACAAACGGAGTACGAGAAAGGATGTTTTTTATGCACGCCTTCTATAACATACTTAAGAGAGAGAGAGAGAGCTGCGCTTTATTTTGAAAGTAAAATTCCAAAAATTTAAGCAAAAAAGGTCCTCTATTCACCGTGACGAATCGTCCTTGAATGCGTCTCAAAATATTGATCAATTTGGACTTCCCTCAAAATGGTGCCAGCGTCGTGCGCTGATGACCTCATTTTTGTTGTTCGAATAAACAAATAAGGTTAAAATACAGTATATAATTGGTGAACTAGGCAAATCGACGTACAAATAAGAGGATTCACATGCGAATGGAGAGCAGAAAAGATGGCGGCTCAATTTCAAAAGCCCGCTCAACTTGTAGCAACATCTAAAATCAGTGGATAATCATAACAGTTTAAAGTTTTTCCTGTATCCTAAGGATGTTGACAGCACCCAAGCGATGCTATATGAATAAACATATCATTAATTTTAAGTGTGATTGTTGACCGCAGACAGATATAAGTGCATCCCAATGCCGGTATTCCAGCGTGAAAGAAGCACTTTGCGATTATAGCACATGATAATCAATATTACCACCTCATTTACGTAATCCATTTGAACCGTAAGCACATTTCAGAATTTCCGTTAATTTTTCACGAGGTGCATTTTATGTTGAATTTTGCGGTCTACAAGCTGAAAAAGTAACGAAGGTGTAACTGCGGACAAAAAGAATTTTCCTCTGCATACGAGGAGGGTGGGAAGAGGAGGAGGAGGAGGTGGTGGTGGTGGAGGAGGAGGAGGAAGAAGAAGAAGAAAGGAATGCAATTAGGATTCTTTCAGCAAGATTAGTCCCTTTTTAGGCTGCTACTGCTTCTAGTCGGATGCAATAACGAAGGATAGCAAACAATTTTCGATAAAATAAATTAAAAGAGCAGAATAGCATAACCTACAAAGAAGAGGGAGACTGGAATGGCCACTTCTGGCTTATTAGACTTCACCAGCTAGCCATACCCAACCTGTGAGGTTGGTTTTAAGTCCAAAGCCGTAACTGGTGGTAATATACCCGATAAAAACCCGCAGGACAAAGAGTCCGTGGCTTAGCAGTTTGGACGTCGAACTTCCAGCCAACGGACCGCTGGTTCGAACCCCAGGAGATGCGAGACCTTGAGGTTGGCTATTGCTGCCTGATGTCAGGTAATAAGCCAGAAATGGCCATTCCACTGTCCCTTGTCTTTATCGCTTGTGCTAGTCTGTCTATATTAATAGCCGCTGTGCGGCTTTTAGTGGGCTCAAGATTGAGCCCCAAGGCAAAACGGGACGAGTGTGTCCCGTAGCGCGATCGATGAGCCCACAAACTACTCCCTGTTCTTCAAACATAAGCCCAGTGTGCTTATATCCAGCTAGTTTGTGAGTGGGTGGGAGGGAGGGAGGAAAGGTGTGTTATCTCTCCAAAGTGTGAACGGAAATGTTTCGGACGAAAGGAAACCCAACTGCACACGTACAAGCATAAAGTAAGGGGGCAGACATGATAAAGCACCCTGACAAAGGCGAAACCTGTTATTATTGAGGATAAGGGATGTAAGAGCTGGAATAATAAAGAGCTTGACGAGCCTACAGGCTCGACTAGGGAAACACACCCACCTCCACTTCGCCCTGGTCAATGATGTAGAAGTTATCGCCCTCATCCCCCTGCTGGATGATAGTGTCTCCAGGGTTCCGGTGGAGGGGAAACATCGCGTCGAAGATATCGCTGGCAAAGCAAGAGCAGCCACAAGTCACCTTTTAAACTCAAAAAGACTAAGTAAAAGTAGCCAATTTGCAGCGGCTACCACTAACGGCGAAGCAACAGTGGAAGGATGCATATTTTTTTAAAAAAAAAACAGAAATATCGGCCGTGGGACAGTTAACGCGCTCTTCATATGAATAAAGTTAAATAAGTTGAGCTAGCGAGAAAACAGTGCCCTTAGAACTTTGGTAGCACCCCTTAATTTGAAGTATACTTAATTGCCCTATGAGAGACTGAAGGTGTTCACCGGAAGAGGCTTGTCCTGTTGCTGACGTTTCGAAGAGCTTTGCAGTCAGCTCTCCAATTTAAAAGCGTTTAATGCCGAAAATTGACTGGCCGAGGTAGTCGCTTCGACGAGAGCGACACGCCCCTGAAGTCCAAACATCAAAGAATTACTGAACTCGGTTAACCCGAATATCCAGTTTATGATGAAAGGCGAAACAAACAATCAACTTCCCTTCTTCGAAGTCTTTGTGCGCCGGTGTGCAATTGAGCGACTGCAAACTACAGCATTCAGAAAAGCCACCAGTACAAGGCAAATACTACACTTCAACAGCAATCACCCTCTGTCTCACAAAAGTAACAGCGTCCGGACTCTAGTCCAAAGGATTGAAACATAGTTTAGCACGCCAGCCGATAAAAGAGCTGAACGACAATACATTTATGCCCTCCTCCCGTTCTAATGGATATCTAAGCTCTTTTATCAACCAAAGCAAGCACCAAGTGAACAAACAACGGCCAAATGAGCAGCAACTTGAAGTCTGGAGGGCAATTCAGCACACAGGAGTAGTCTTCGAGGTAGTCTCTCGACTATCGCAACCCTCCGGGTAAGGCATAGTCCATCGACCTCAGGCAGAAATTCGTCGCAATGTGATGCAACCTAAGGTAGGACAAAAAGGAGGCTTGCAACTCATATTGGAGAAACTGGCCAGACTTTTAACATTCAAGGAGTGACCAGCATAGGCCGGCGCATCTCATGGTATTCAGACTCATGTCTATTAACAGCTAACTTAAATGTCCTGCGTCAGTACACACATAAATACTGAGACATGTTCACAGTAAAATTGAGAAATCAGAGTAGATAAGACCCAGCGACGAACGCACCCGACAGTGAGGTAGAATTACAAGCACCCTCCATCGAGGTGCTACGCGTAATGCCATCAGCCGTCAAGCCGCACAACCAGCTGCGACAGCGAAAGAAGACAAAATTGATCAGGCCAAGAGTGACTATCTCGGCCAGTTATTTATAATTCTGGCCAAGCTCTTCGAAACGTCATAAACAGGTGAGCAACCTCAGTTTCCCAGATTATCACACCAGAAGGCTCACGTTCGCGAACGTTAGTTACTCTAACAGGTTGGTTGGATCTGCACGGTGTAGCATGATTGACGAGGTTACGCCAACGTAAGAAGTCGAGCTTAAAGTTACAGACCTCCTTTAGCATCCGTTGTCGGTATTATCCGCTGGGCTCTCCTAGCCCAACAGAATCGGAACTGTGTCGTCGACTGAGATGATTAGTTCTGTTAAGATATTGATCAACAGGACAGAATTTATCGGCGGCCTCGGTGGGATTCGAACCCACGTCAAAAGCGTAAATTATTGCTCACTGCAATGCGCAGACCTACCAATCAGTAGGGAGGCATATTCAAGAGTCTGAATGCTGTATCCAGGACCATTTGAGTGCCAGATAATTTGGAAGATTCGGCCTTTTCTTAACAGGAATAACTTCAGAACTGTTTAGAAATTCGACACGGTGTTCAGCGCGTGACCAAACACTAACTTCATCCTCTCATCTCAAACACCCACGGTCCTCCGATGGCAAAAACAAAGTTAAGACCACCGTATGTTGATGTGGGCGCAGTGACCGATGAAAATTAAACAGCCCGCCGGCGCGTGTCACACGACATCTATACCATAGTCTACAATTAGCCGGCCACATTTTCAGGGAAGCTCGGAGCACATATGAGGATGCCACAGAAGATTAGGCGAGGAGCTACTACAGCCCTACCCGCAGTTTTTATTTGCACCGAGTGATAACCATCAGCTGGCAACCCGTCATGCCATGACTTTTGATGCGGTGTGGTAGGTTTAAGGGGCCACACTGATTACAGTGAGGACTGCGGTGATGTAACAGGAGGATGGATTCCTCCCGAGTAACGATTCAATGATCTTTTCTACCCCGTGCACTAATGACATGTGTCTGGAAAGTGAGATTGTGTGCAGTGGCAGACATAGCCTGAAAGCCCTTGGTCAAGACGTGCCACGTGCGTATTTGGCTTGCGCATGCGAAAACGTCCGCAGCTGCCCCACACGAGGAGAGCTCAGTAACGGTGACTTTCGCGAAAATTGATACACAGGGAGCCAGACTTGCGCCGCATCTACCGCACCTCTCTTTCCTTCATTCGCCTTGTGCCGAGGGCAGGACAATATCAAGACGACCGCAGAAGAGGGTGCGAGCTGTGATTTACAACTCCAAAAAGCCGGTATACGCGTGCAACACACGACCCTGTTCCCACTGACTGTGCCCGGCCTTAATGAGGGCGGCTCGGATGCCAGATGACTGATGATGCCATAAGGAGCGCATTCGGGGGGAACTGGAGTCTGATTCTTAGTTTTGAGAAGGAGCGAGGCATCAAGTGGATCATGACTAATAATGCGTCAGAATTATTATAGCGATGAACGGGCTGCAGACCCCCTCGGTGTGCTGAATTTGTCATGAGAGCACATCCTAAATAACACCTGAAGAAATCGGAGTACGAAAGGCATGCGTTTTGCAGGAAAAGAAACCACTCAGAGCTGAAAGTGAAGTCGCACAGCATGATGTAGTAGTAGTAGTATTAGTAGTTGTAGAAGTAGTGGTAGTATTAGTAGTGGTAGTAGTAGTAGTAGTAGTAGTAGTAGTAGTAGTAGTGGTAGTAGTAGTAGTAGTAGTAGTAGTAGTAGTAGTAGTAGTAGTAGTAGTAGTAGTAGTAGTAGTAGTAGTAGTAGTAGTAGTAGTAGTAGTAGTAGTAGTAGTAGAAATAGTAGTAGTAGCGTGTTGACGAATCGGTGCTATGGCCACCTACGATGTTCCCCTGTCAAAAGAGACGAAAGTTGATGACAGGTGTCAGCACAGGTGCAATTCAATTTGCAATGGATGGCTTTTTGTGGTTCCGAAATTCGGTTTTTGGACAATAGTAGGCAAGGTGATTTAGATTGGAAGAGTGTACAAATACATGGAAGGAGAGGCTCGTTTCATTGAAAAAAAGAAAAGATGAACGTAGAGCGCGAGATTGCGGTTGCATTTCACTCTTAAAGGCTGTAGATTCTTGTCTGACTTATCGCCTGTTCTCTGAATGGGGTCGCATATTGCGTTCTTGCCGGGCAGGGTAGACTTGGAAATCATGAAGACGGATCAAGAGCAGGCCTCGTACTCGGGAATCCACCTAATAATTTCCATAGACCTAAGTGGTGGTGGTGGTGGTGGCGGGGCGGGGGGGATGATAAGTGCCAGTGGTCAGATCGGACAGCATGTAGCGATATCAGTGACAGCGGAGTAAGCAGGCGTGCGCGCCCACGCGAAAACCCCCGTCTAGCCGACCAAGAGCAGCGTAGACCACGATAGCAGCGCGGCAACTAGAGCATTGCACATGGTTTCATATATAAATTGCAGGGAGGGGGCGAGGTTAACTGCTCATACCCACCCCCGGACACTAAACTGCCGCCCGGTGGTGGTGTTGGGGTGAAAAATACGGAAGCGCATCCGGCACCACACCTTGCCATGAGAGAGAGACAGAGCAAGCGAGCGAGCAGGCGAAAGAGAGATGACACCACCGTAAGCAAACCTCTCTCCTTACTTCCTTCCGCTTCAAATCGTAGGCGTGGCGCTAGGTGGATGAGTGTGGAGTTGTGTCCGACCTGGCGAGAGGTCACCTCGGCATGTTCAAGTAAGCTGACACACGCACACAGCCCTGAGGCGACGTAGCGCCGGTGGTCATTCGTCGGTTGTGTGCGTGAGTGTCGATGCCGGAGAGTTCTCATGCAGATTTCGCATAATCGTCTGTCTTGCGTTTCGCCGTCACACTGACACAAGCACACACAGTTCTACCGTCAGAGTGAGGTGAGCTCACGCACACACGAGGGTTCGGAGCAGATGTCAAATTGACGGCTGCATAAAGGTCACATCTACCTGGAGCGGCGAAGTGGCACAAGTCGGTGGGTTGTAATACTGCAGTTTGACGTTCTCATGAGGTTTCATAAGGACTTCGAATAGAGAAGGGCTCCCAACAACCACTCTGATTGTTTGTTCGAGGTGGTTTCCTCTAGCGCTTTGTCTTAAGAACCTAACTACAGGGCAGCGGTGGCAAGAAAGTTCATTGAATGACGGCTCACGGTCGCCATGTCGCAGTGCCATCATGGGGATTTGCGGCATTTTATAAGGCAGTCGGCGTGCCAGACCTCAGCTCTCCACGCCCCGGTAGCACTGTTGATGAAACCGGAACTGGTTAGGCAAAAAATCTTTCGACATTCCTGCTTTCATCGCAAGAGCCAGCAATCTTGCCTCAACATCCAACCAAGATTGAGTGAACTATTTTCTGGAAGTGCCGATTCACCGAGAAAGAAGTCGCCGACAGAGATTGTGGCGGGTAAGAGCCCCGAGTAAGAGGGGTGTATCCTACGCACCGACAAGTGCTCCAATCCGCTAGTTATCAGACGTAAGAATATGAACAGTAGAACTGCACAGAGACCAGTGTTAGTAAGACAGCCCTTGGAAAAACCGGCTATCAACAGCAATTTTTGGCTCATTTGCCATAAGTGGCCAGCCATTTTCCCCTCTCAGGTAAGAAATAATCGTGATTTAAACTGGGGTTCAATTCGTAGTGCGGCTGATCGACCGTCGCAAGTAACGATATCCACAGCTATCCCCACGGAATGAGCGTAGCACCTGTGACTTTCACGTGAAACGGTTTGTAGTGGAGCAGGCTTGCGCAACATATATCACACTATCTAGTCCCCTGCTCAGAAGGGAAATACAATGTTAATATGAAGACAGGCCGGCCCGACCTAAGTGATTTAAAAAGCTAAACAGTCCGTTAACGCGTGCCTCTTCTGACCTGGGGTCCCTAGAACATATAGCCGGCTTTCTGAAAGGGCGTCCAGCATCTGAAATCAATGAGTGCCATAAAGGCTACAAGTGTGGCGAGGCGAAAGCAAGGCTGCCACGCTGGTTTAAAATATTTCTAAGCGATGAAAAGTGGCAGAAAAATAGGAAAGGACTCGGTTTGATCCTTTATAAGACTTAACTTGTAACCCACGACTTGTGGTTGGCAATGTTCGGCCACATGAAAGTCATGTTTACAGGTCAATTGAGATCGTAGGACGAAAAACATGCTGGCTTCACCTTGGAACTCTGGTTGACCGTTCTTTCAGACATTCGGACGCTTCCAAGTCGTAAAATCTTTGCATTATATTGACAGTCGGAGAAGAAAAAGGCCCTTAATTCAGCTTGGAGGACGCAATACTAAGGTTTATCGAATGTCCTCTAGAGACCTTCGATCCACAAGGACCAAAGGATGCAATTTTTGAGCCAAAATCGGGTATCTACCGAAACGGTGGGCCTATCTCCACCAACCCTTCTCTTTTCCTTACAATTGAGCATAACCTTAACCCGTAAAAGGGTACTACCAAAGGAATAGGGAGCGAAAATCTGAAAGTTAAACAAATACGCCCTGACTCCCCACTGCCCCTAAAGGCAACTGCCGCGCGTCCTGATTAATTCGGACTCTTTACAGCCCAGTAATCAAACCGTCACAGGCTTCCATCACTAATAGTTTGACCATCGCGAGCGACAACGTTTACCGCGTGCCCCACGAAGGGGGCGCAATACCGTTGACTTCACGTAAATTATCTTGTAATGCGACAGACTCGCACAGTATCTACACCACTCTCGCTTCCCTCTTTCATCCTGAACTGGTGGCAAGACAGTGCCAAAACAACCGGCGGTGGGCTCAGAAGCAGTGGTTGACAAATCCAAACGGCCCATCTACGCGTGCCACACATGGCCTGGCCCCCCATGCCATATGTGGTAGACTTTCGTGTGAGAGAGAGATGCTTTGGATCTCACATGCATGAGAGTGCCATAAAGACCGGATTCAGTAGGATAAATTGTATCCTGATTCCTTGTGCGCCATTCATTTTAAAATACTCCCAAGGGAACCGAGTCAACTGGATAACATGGTGAGCAGTAAAAAACGCTTCCCAAATGGAAGTTCTCCATGTCAAAAAGACTTTGTCAGACGAGGTACAGTAAGTCATCCGATTCAGCTTGGGGGAACGCGAATCTCTTTTGGAGAATTTTGTTCAATATGTAACAAAATAAGTGCAATTTT
>WEDG01009157.1:0-97500 GCA_017591395.1 Schistocephalus solidus | reverse complement strand
CTTAATCGGTGTCAAGAGTAAGCCGGGATACATTACCCGGTAGGCGGCTTCGTCAACATCCTTGGGCGCCACATTGCGACTCGAGACATAAAGATAGGCCTAACACACTGAATTTTAGCACGTTGTGCGCTACCCTAGCAGACCACGGCGGCGGCAGTCAGGACTAATTGCACAGACTTATGACACACAGGAAGTCGGCTCACCTGCGCTCGTTTTCGTCCAAATGAGCAAAAAGCACGTTGCGAGCTATCGCCTTGGACAGCGCCGTCATTGTCTTGTAGTCCTTTGGAACAACCTGTGTGGGTGGGAAGTAAGAGGAGAAGGAGGAGGAGGAAGCGGCGGAGGGGGAGGAGGAGGAGGAGGAGGAGGAGAAGAAGGAAGAAGGAGAAGAAGAAGAAGAAGAAGAAGAAAGGAGGAGGAAGAAGAAGGAGGAGGAGGAGGAGGGAGGAGGAGGAGGAGGGAGGAGAAGAAGAAGGAGGAAGAAGAAGAAGAGGAAGAAGAAGAAGAAGAAGAAGAAGAAGAAGAAGAAGAGGAGGAGGAGGAGGAGGAGGAGGAGGAGGAGGAGGAGGAAGAAGAAGAGGAAGAAGAAGAGAGAAGAAGAAGAAGAAGGAAGAAGAGGAGGAGGAGGAGGAGGAGGAGGAGGAGGAGGAGGAGGAGGAGGAGGAGGAGGAGGAGGAGGAGGAGGGAGGAGGAGGGAGGAGGAGGAGGAGGAGGAGGAGGAGGAGGGAGGAGGGAGGAGGAGGAGGAGGAGGAGGAGGAGGAGGAGAAAAAGACAATGAGCAAAGATAACCAAATTCCTCTCTGGATAAGTAAAAGCAAGGGGACTTCTTAAAAATTCAAGCAGTAGAGCTCTACGAGCTGAGGCAGAGAACAAAAAAGCGAAACGACAAAAGCCGATGGGCTAAGCACTCAAACATATTAACATGACAATAGCCAAGAGCAGAATGAACGTTAAAGGGGAGAAACAATAACAAAAAATGGACAGGGTTCAGAGAACAACAGCGTAAAGCCAACGACGTCAGTCCGCCTGAGATGTCCCGAAATCACCTAATGTGACATTTTTCGCCCATGCCCCGACTGTAACAACCGAAAAGGGGTTAATTTAGCTAATAGGAGTCTGGTTGGAGAGGAAATTACTGGGGCAATTGAAGCCCCGAGTTAAGCTCGTCCACCAGACGATCGGCAAAGATCTAAATGAGGCTCTAACGTACTATTTTTAAGTGACGCCCATTGAGGCCTACTACGTGACCCCTGACACAGTTGTGGTCCGGTGCGGATGCTGTGGATTGTACCTAATAAATCGAAGAATTTACCGTCCTCCAAGGGCAGTTGTTTAAGGTGGCCAACATTTCAGTCATGGTGTCTCCTTTCCTCGGGGCAAAAGTATGGGTGGGTTTAAATCTGCACGTCCTCTGCACAAAGAGAAGACGATAATTGCACATTATAGGAGACGATCAAATCATATAAAAATCAAGATTTTATGAGAATATTAGACCCCAACGATTAAAGCACCATTTAAGTGAGCAAACAACCAAATTTCGGCGGTGAAAGAGGAGGGCAGAAGAGTTGCTGAAGAATGCAACAAAGAATGCTCATCGTCCCTAGCTTGTTTTAAGGTCTACTACAAATGAATGACCATTTAGTGCGAACAGCGAACCCTGATTTGACGCGAAGAATATGGACTCAAGCCCACCCGCGAAAGGCTTCGGATTTCATGGCCATCAGGAGCTGATGGGGCTCAAACAGCAAATTGATAGGAAACTCCTCTAACATTATTAATACGGTTTCGGGTGACTCAAACTTCAAAGGTAAATCCGAAACGGTGAAGAGTGGGGGGATCTGCGTGGCAATAGGTGTATGTTCAGTTTCCTCAGAGTTTCGCAAACACTTCTGCCCATCAGGAGAGCGTTCGGGTGGTTATTAAGAGCCCGATAAAGCAGAGGCCTGTTGTTTAACGCGAATTGTGGCGCCGTTACAAGGAAGCGTGCGCAAGGAAGTGATGCTTGCAAATTTGGTTTAGACACGGAAAACTACACATAACCTACCGTGCCTGTGAGTATTTTCAGACAAGGAAGTAACTTGTTTGTGAAAATGGGTAGGTAATGACGGCACCCGCATTTCACATACTCTTGGGTACAGAGGTTATCGGCTGTATTTTATAAGTGCCCCAAATTTGGGTAAGTTTATTCGAAGTCTTGGGTCTCCTTTGGTTTCTGGAAGGCCTCGGAAAGCATAAATAACATTGGTGGAAAAGAAACAAGGCAAGGAAGCCGGCCTCTATGTTCAAGGTGAATTACAGATGAATTCAGCCAGTACAATTATTATGATCACTAGCAAGGTCGTCGCTGTGGCCCTCAACTGCTTCTACGAAATGATGAGGGAACCATGTAAAGGCCATGCCAAGACACTGGAGCCGCTGCTATACTGACTGATCCTTCGCGCCAACGGCAAAGTCTAGAAAAATGTCTTTTTTTGTTTTCTGTTAGGTAAAACAGAAGTAGACGCGACAGACACCTCAAAGATGCTTAAAACATGGGCTGATGAACAGCTACAAGTTAATTTTTTTAATCTTCAAATGCTCCTTTTGATAGGTGGGGACCATTCAAGTCGCGGTACTAAAACCTGCTCGGTTATAGGTAGGAGTAATGAGGTTGCGGTGATATTATAGTCTTCAAAATTCGCATAGCCATCGGCACACCCAATGTCAACCCATCGCGTCTGAGCAAAGCCCCCGCTGCGGGTCTGCAAAGGCAACAAGCAAGATTCGGCAGGTAATCCCCACCGAAGGCTATTCCATCATATATCCTCTACGAAGGTCACGAACGGTGAGTGGTTAGGCCTACCTAAAGAACTCTGCATTCCTGCCATCGGCTTTTCGATTTCTGTTCATCAACGTGCGTTACTTTTATTGTCAAAATGTGTTCAATTCTTAACCGTCATGTCTCCCGATCTGGCAACAGCACTGACACCTAATTGATGAAGATGACCTAGGCTATTTTGGCAATCCCAGTCCGCCTAACCTGTTTACTTCTGAATGAAGTGACTAATTTTTTATTATATTTTTTCGTCTGTAAAGCTTAATTTCGGACTATCTTAGTCCGGGAATGAGGGAAAGGAAAAACGAATAGATCTTTGGAAGTAGAAAGGGATAGTGAGGACAATCATACACATTCCCCGATGAGTTAAATTTTGATAAAGCCTCTGCTGTCCACCATTGCGTCAGAAATATCAGCATCAAGCTTATTTTGAAAGCTAAACGACAGTCAAATTAGTAGTAGTAGTAGTAGTAGTAGTAGTAGCAGTAGAAGCAGTAGTAGTAGTAGTAGTAGTAGTAGTAGTAGTAGTAGTAGTAGTAGTAGTAGTAGTAGCAGTAGTAGTAGTATTAGTAGCAGTGGTAGAATAGTAGTAGTACTAGTAGCAGTGGTGATAGTAGTAATTATAGTATAGTTATAGTAATCGTAGTAGTGGTACTATTAGAAGTGGTGATTGTGGTAGTAGGCATAATAGTAATATTATTATTATTATGAGTAGTAGTAGTAGTAGTAGTAGTAGTAATAATAATAGTAGTAGAAGTAGCAGTGGTAGCAGCACTACCAGTGAATACCAACCTTTTTGATGTACGAGGCAGCATCCTCCTCCGTATAAACCTCTCCGCTGACAGCTCCACGTCGAACACGACGTTTGACTGGAATTGAGCAACCACCACCAGAAACTGTAGGTGCCGGTGAGAAGCTCAGGCAAGCGTCGTTAGAGCTACCATCATCGATGAAAAGTTCGCCATTTTGTGTCGTTTCGGGGCTCAGTTCGTCGGCAGCACCATCACCATATGACTTCAGAGAAGCCGCCTCAACGGGAAAGAAAAGGCCCTCATCTATTAGGGTCACCGATGTTGCACTCGTCGACTCTGAGTGAGCGTCTTTAGGAAGAGTGTCAGTTGGATGGGTTGTGAGGGAAGAGGTGAGAAGTTCCGGAGCTGCAGGCAGGTAAGCATCGCCATTACTGAATCTGGACAGCGCTGGCCGGAAGCAAGCAGAGGCAGCAGCAGCGGCAGTAGAGGAGGAGGATGATGACGCGCGAGGCAGAGAGTGCTGTTCGTCTAGGCGAGGCGGACTACTCTTTCGGTTGGAGGAAGACGCAGGGGCAACCTGGTAAAGAACCACGGAAGGCGTTTGTTTAGAGAAGTAAAAGGGAATTCTGAGGCTCCACAGGTGAAGGCCTGAAGATGCCTTCTGCCGAGCAAGAGTGCTTTAGTCTATCAGAACTCGGTTATTATGTAGTTAAACGAAAAGTTGCAATGTACTCGGAAAATAGGATGTCCGAAAACTGTTAGTGTGAACTGTTCAACGCAACAAATCGCACAGCAAGTGCCGGTATAAATTACTCCGAATCAGGATAATGACGGACTCTGGTATGAGGCTGATACAGAATAAATCTTACGATAGTCAAACAAGTGCAACATTATGACTCCTGTATAACTATGGCATCATTTCATAAAGTTAAAATTTACTATACATACGAAAGCACTGCTAGACTTAGTTTCGGTTTCCGTGCTAAACTTTGCACCGTGGGCTAATATTTGTTAGAAACAATGTAAAAAAATTAAAAAAAATTGGCGTTCATGATATTGAATACTACGGAATCAGTAAGGTTTAGTAGCCAAAGAAGGAAATATATAGCTCAAAACTGTATAATTTCGGGGCAAACCGCTTCCCAGTCGCAACTGTAAATTGAATTTAGGCTTCCCCATCAGTATTCGTATAGGAAAGTGTGCTGTCTAGGTTCAGCGATGTAAGTTACAAATTTTGCATTGCCAGAAGTAACTGCAAAGATGGCAGAAGTTTCCAGCAAATAAAAGTGGACCCGAAAATCGGTACTCCTAAGAAGCATAAAACAAGCGAAAACAGCTTATAGCCTTAGAAAGTTCATCAAGTGAACTCATTGTATTTAAAAATAGAAGGCAGGAGACGACAATAGATTTTAAGGACGGCTTATAATCCAATTAGGTCAATAAAAATTTTCTAATTGCATGAACGGCGTAATACAGTGTTTCAGATTGTAACACTGTAAATTTCCTAATTGGCAGAGGACTAATCGGGAATTCACATGCAACCATATGGAGAGGAAGACTAAGCTCATCTCTGGAGTGTTTGACGCAGAAAAAGAACATAGGTTCGGTTGGGTTCTTAAGCAGATAAACTTCAAGCATCAAAATAAGCACACAGTCCCAACACATTATAAACAGCGAAGACGAAACAAAGGTAAAACAAAGCAAAAAGGACAGGTTTTAAATAACATGAAATGCCCTTAGTGAGGCATCAAAAGGTACCAAACGGCGACTACTATACTACAAGCTCTAGTCTCCAATTGACTGGGTATGTTACTTAAACAGCGTGCACGCGGGAATTGAAACTATTTCCCAAGATGAACCTCCTCATGGTGTCGTAATGCAAGGCGAGAAAGTCGTAAGTTTATCTCCAAGGTGCCGCTTGGACTACAAGCCGAAGGGCCCCTGAGGGGCTTGTGTAAGACTAGCTAAAAAAAGAAGTTGTGGTGCACATCAACTATCCTGTTGATTCAAAGTCTGCATTTGGTGGCTACCTACGTAACACTGAAAGCTTAAACCAGAAGGCTTGGGCTCCGGGTTTAAGGGATAAATAACTTGAACAGTCAGGTTCTGTACATTATCTGAAGGTTTCGTATCCCGTAAGAAATATGAAGATCACAAAAAGACAACTGAAGGTTGCATACAATATACGATATTTCTTGCCAGTTCCAAATATGTGTAAATAAAGGCTCTTCCCTGCATTGTCGGAAGCTTTTAAGCCTTATTTTTGTGATACCAAACTAGGATTGAAAGCTGCCGGATTAAGAGCGGATTTTGTTCACGGAATGGGCTTATTGTCCAGAGGCATGTGCTTACGCATTAAAAAAATACTTACGAAAAGGTTAGTTATAAGCAACTGGAATCTATACGCCGATAACGCGAGGTACCTACAGCATAACACGATCGACAGAAGTATTATTCCAAAAGCAGCCTAAAATTTTAGAAGCCTTTACAAACTGTAGGCAGCATATAAAACTACCTGGGGCAAATCATTAATGCAAACAATGAAGATAAATTACGGTTACATCCCTAGGAAATGCAGATTCTGGCCATGTGGCGATGTAGTATTCGGCATTTCACAACACATCTAATCCAACTACTTCTTCCTTAATATAAAGCAGTCATGGTTCGCAGTATTAGTGAAATCTACAAAGGCAAGTCCTACGCCTTGCGTTGTTGAGCCTTCTGTTTGAGGTATATAATAAGGTGAGCAGGTTCGTCGAAAATATTCGCACTTCTAGAAACATACCCGAACCGAATAAGAATGCGAAGGTTAATAAGGTAGCATAGACACCGCACTTCCCACTACACTGTAGAGGCAGTTTTGAATGAGTTTGGCAGTCAGGTACCTACGGTCCTTCTAGGGCAGGATAACGACTATAGCCTGCATCGAACCATGTAAGCTGGTCTGTTTATGGCTGGCGTAGAACATAATATAGATGGTACGATTAGGAGTTGGACAAGAGGTTTCAGACATGCAGAATGCAGCGAACATGAACTTTGAAATATTTGCCTTGGGTGCGACCGATGCCTTTGACCTTCGTTTGTACCAACTCAAAGGTTTTAAACTCAATAAACTCTACTGAGGCTAACAACATGCCAGTTTCGATTATTCACATAAATTGTATGCGATTGTTTCAGTTAGAAGGCGGTGTCCTGCTCGTTTTAGCGTAGCTGCCATCCTTTTGGCGAAAAAAAACTAGCTGAAGTAACATCGCATGAGCGATCTTTTTGATGAACATAATAAATCTGGTAACCTTAATATAGGCAGGGTTTATACAAGGAAAAGGTAACGCCTAGAAGTTGCTCGACCTGCAAATCTATAGTACCTGAGCTGTCTTGGGAAAAGTCACGGAGATGGCAAAAGGGCTAATTAAATTTGGATTATTAAAAATGTTTTAGGTCCGAAGTTGGAAATTAAATTAATTTGACGACCACTTGCGTTTGCAGACGGCCATGTAAGAAGGCCGGGCAGCTGTCTACTGCAAACGATTTCAGGCATCTCCACAAGCGCACTAGCTGGCCAGCATGGTAGTAGTGAGAAACCGGGTTCCTACTACTGAATGAAATAACGATGGACAGGATAAAATCGGGGCGTAAGTTGTTACCGACGAAGGTGAACAATTAAGTTAGGCATTTTAGAATAAAAGGCTACTCACATCAAGTATTCTAAAGTGTTCGTGCAAAAAATGGACTGGATCGCTTGGCCGGTAAAGGCAGAGATTAACAATGCACTCCTTTAGTAAGTTCGGTATGTTATGCTTCTTTATATAATCTTCCAAATCCTGAACATATGATTCATCGTCCATTTCGGGAGAAAAACTCGTTATTTTCACATCAAGTACGAAGCTAATAGTTCCCGCAATAAATAATTTGGGTAGTCACGTTCTCAAGTTGGTGACGCCAATAATCATTCAGTTGCCTGAGTATTTCGACTCAATTCGCTTGTTTCGAACAGGCAAGTGGCGCAAAGAAAAGATGAAGGAGAGTAGGGTCAACACTTGGGAGTTGGCCCTGGCTGCAAATCAGAGCATGTCTAGTTATAATAAATCAAATGAATTCTTAGTCAGGACAGTTAAGTTTGCCAGCTCGTGTGGCGACTTTGCCTTTTCAGGTCTAAAAGTCAGGCTGCATTGCCTCCGGCTATAAATGACCCTTATGGGATTCCCATCTATAGGAGATCCAAGGCCCTCATTAAATGTGGCCTGGTAGATGAATTGTGGAGCTTGTCCTGCGCGAGCGCGCATGCGAAATAGTTAGCGATGCCATGGCAGCCACTGCGCTCACGTCTGTCTCCGGTCATCTTCAATTCTTCTATAAATTATTTAATTATTGGTAATATGGTAGGAAATATGGCAGATAGTGCAAATGTGATTGTCAAGTATCTCTCAATTTTCATTTGACACTGGAACACTTCCTGTCGATTTGAAGCTGGTACATATAACTCCCCTGTACGAAAGCACTAACCAGGAGTCGGTGATAAGGAACAGGCCCATAGAATTTCTCCACAAGGTCGTAAAGAGGAGCCTTAAGAGCCAATCAGTGCAATTCCCAGAGACTCACTTGTTAAATAAGTAAATAAATGGTTGAATTTAATGCCTGTTTGCAGGCAATGTCAGAAGAAATATGAGGTGGGGATCAGGCTAGCATTGCAAAAACCCATGGAGGAATATATTTGTTACTGTTTTCCATACGTTAATCTTAATCGGGAGGAAAAGCTGTTTCCCATGGGGTGATAGCGTGTGTTTTCAGTCCTTCTGCATTTTAAGGAACGGTGATTCTGTACTAGGCAAGGATGTATCCGCGAACTGTTTCTCGCACTATGCGGAAGAATTCAAAGTTTGCATGCTGCAGAAACAGCGCTATAGTCCTCAATATAAGACTTAGGATAGGGCTCAGATGCCGCGCACTCCATTACGCCGGAAGATAGTTTAAAATGTGTCAGCACCCAGAATTCATGGAAGCTTTTTTGACTGCATTGCGTCCGGCCATAAACGGACTTTATGGGATTCTCATCTATAAGAGATTCAATGCCATTCATTGAAAGAGGACAAGTAGATATAATTAATAAATAATTTTTTAACTGCCATTTTACAGGCAAGGTCGAAAAAATATATATATATACAGTAGAGGGTCAAGCTGACAGTGAAATAAATTCCTGATCGTTGTTTCAGGTGTTTTCAGGAGAAAAAAAACTGCAGCTTATTGAGTAATTAAAGTTCAGGACAGGGAAGCATTGACACAGGTTCCCAGTGAAAAACTTCTCCATTCGGTGTTACGGATCCGGTATTCTGCACCAGCAGGTATGTTGGCGAGCGGCTGTTCGCTGTCGACTGAGAAATAAGCCGATTGAGGTCTGCAGAACCAGCAATATTGCCCTCAGCATGAAGTCCGGCACATGATTCAGAGTCAGTGAACGCCATCAGAACCGAAGAGAGCTTCCACAGAGTCAGCACCCAAAAGTTTTGGAAGGTGTCCTGAATGTAGAAAACTGGTGACAGCTCGCGTGAACAAGGGATAGCTTTGCTGAATTTTGATACTTCTAGGTAGTTTATTCCAGATTGCTATAGCGTTTACCGAAAAAAACTGTCGGTATCTAACTGTGCGTGCCAAAGGAAGAAATAAAATAGATCTTGATGACTGGTGCGCCGAGAGTGGTCGAGCTGCCTCAGAGATGTAAGGTGGTTAAACGTACGACTGTTGAGAAGTTTAAACAGTAAAAATAAACCCTTCTGTAATCTGCGAAGCCACAGCGAGTCAAGGCTTGTAAGCTCACAGCGTTGTTGGTAGGACAGGTTTCGGTGTTCTGAATAGCAAACTCTTTTGGTAAATAAGTGCTGGACTGATTCTATCTTCTTTAGTTCACTAGCGTGCAGAAGACTACATAGAAACGAGCAGTATTCCAGACTAGGCCTGACATACATTTTTATAGAGGCTGATTCTAATTTTGACGGTTTTAAAAATTTCTGAGAATAAACCCAGTAGTTTGGCGTGCTTTCGAGACAATCAGGGCGCAGTGCTCTGACAGATTAAGACTACTAGAATATGATATGCCCAGATCCTTTATAACTCCGGGCACATTTAGATCGTGACCATCTATGCTAAGGTGGGGCTGATGGTTGTCGCCAATAACCCTAACGGAGCACTTTTGCCAAGAAAGTGAGAGGCGCCATTGGCGACACCACTGAGCGAAGGCCTGAAGATCCTTTTTTAAGAGCTCAAGCCCGATGTTGCGCTCAACCGGTTTATATCGATAGGCAACTTTTAAATCGTCAGCGTACATAAAGGGCCTACCATACTGAAAACAATCAGGAACATCGTTGACAAAGAGGAAAAATAGAAGAGGGCCGAGCACGCTTCACTGAATAACTCCACTTCTCACATGCGTGGGGTTGGAGATAACATCAGAAAGTTTAACCAATTGTACGCATGCATTCAAATTTGATGATATTAAGTTCAGAAGCTTGTTATCTATGCCAAAGTTGGCAAGTTTCAGCAGTAGGAGATCATGGTCAACATGATCAAAAGCCTTAGTGAAATCGAAGTAAACGGTGTAAATTGCAAAACCGCTGTCTCTATATTGTGGTACATGATCAAAGAAAGAGAGCTGGCATATGTCACAAGACCTTTTTTCGAGACAACCATGCTGAGCCGCATTAAGTAGGTTATTCTCTCTTAGGTGATGCATCATCTTGTCTTTGATCAAGGTCTCGAAGATCTTCGAGACTGCTGATAGTGTATTTATTGGCCTAAATTCGTCAAATGATGAAGGTCAGCCGTGTTTGGGAATAGGCAATATGTGCGATTCCTTCCATAAAATAGGTAAAGTTTTACTTTCAAGACCAAGATTAAATATCTTATACAGAAGGGACGGAAATATATCGTTTGCATCCGCCTTTAGAACGCTGACCGGGACGCCATCTGGTCCTGGACTGTAAGATTGACGTAAACGCCGAATGGCTACGGTCACGTCCCAGAGGGTAAAGTTATTGTTTCGAGGACTTTACCGGTCCAAACCCGGATTTTAGGAAAGGAGGCGACAGTATGTTATCTAAACGTTCTAGACAAGAAAGCATTGAAGCTATCACCAGTCAACTTAGCGTTAGCTATTGGGTTTCCTAAGGCGTACGAAGTACGGGGTGCTGCGTTTATCTCTGCGCTTTTATTGTGCATGAAAAGAGCTTCGCAACCTTTGACGAAGGGTTTTCGGCAAAGTTAACCTCATCGGCTTGTCGTTTTTCGTCAGACAGCCTCTTAGCCGCTTCAAAGATTTTTGGATCAAGGGCAGGATGGAGGTGTCGTTTTGTAGATGAAAACGGCGGAATGATAAAGGGAGGTAGACTTCATCCTTGACATTAATTATTTTCTTAGGGGAACAAAACGAGAAATGAGTGGACCTAGAACTTTGTAAAAAGTATCAGTACAAACATTCACATCCGAACATACAAAGAAGTTAGTTCAGTCGTGGGAATTTAGGTGTGTTAGCAATTTCCTCATATTTGCTGATCTGAAATCACGAAAAAAACTATATTTTTGGAAAACGTTTCAGCAGCCTCTAGTTCTAGTGTAAAACGAACTATAATATGATCGGAATTTCTAAGTGGATCATAAGGTGACACTGACAATGGCAGACAACCTCTACAAAAAATAAGCTCAAGTATGTTTGATCTTCGGGTGGGAAAATCAACTACCTGGTCCCACATGCCTATATCTATGGTCTCAAGTAGGTCTTCGAACTTTTGCAGGACCGAAAGTTGGAAACCAGTGAACTTCAGGAAGATTGAAGTCACCTGCAGTCAAGCAGTACTTCAGATTTAAGTCAGCTGCGGCGTGCAATGCCAGCGAGAGACAAAGATCGTAATCCTCGCTGGCATTGGGTGGGCGATAGACACTACCAACCAGTAAAGAGTAGTTATCTTTTAGAAATACTCGGAGCCAACAACTCTCCTCTACCGCGGAAAATTGGCGATAGTCCAATGGAAAAAATGTAAGTGGTTGCCTAACATAGACACAGCTTCCTCCGCCACTGCCCTCGTGTCGATCATTCCGAATGTAAGCGTAGCCTAGAATACAGAGTTCGGAGTCGGATACACAGCGTGTTGCCTATGTCTCTGTAACTATTACAATGTCTGGGCGGTGGATGAAAACCAGAGTCTGTAGCAAAGGCATTTTATTAAGCAGAGATCTGGCATTGAGGACGATTAGTTTAAGCGGGCACGTTTTTCGATTCTGAAACGGGACAGTTAGGCTGTCAGGGTGACTGCCTTCGGCCAAAGAAATACTCTTTTCACTTGAACTATCTGATTTGCCTCACCATTGGTCTTTCGTGTTTCGAGTTCTATTATTAGCTTTCGCATTTTCATTCGCTCTTTCAGCCCATATTCCGGTTGAAAAAAACACTTCATAATGCGGACCCGGCAGGGTTGATTTTCTCTGTAGCAGGAGCTGTGCCTGTGCTTCGTTTTCCAAGATGATTTTCAGAGGTCTTGGTCGAAGATTTGAATCGGGTGTAGACAGAGCCTTCCCTATTCTATATGCCTTGAGAATGTGAGTGGACTCGCCGTCCGTTAGCAGCGTTTTTGCATACAATTGAAGGAGTTCCAAGTCATGTTTAACTCGCTCCTTTGGAATAATTGAAGCTGACTCCAGGACACCTTTAATGACTTCATTCTGTTTTCGACTTAATCGAGGGCCCGTTTGTATCTCAGATCTTTCAGCTAAGGGAGTACTGGTAACCAGTTCACTTTGCCTGATAGGTCCAGATGAACGGGGTGTTGGGCAGGCTGGAGCCAAATCTCTGTACGACTTGTTCTTCTTAGACCTTTTCTTCTTTGGCTTTACAAACTCGCCAACCTCTTCAACATCGCATGTTGGTGCAACGTCTACCAGTGATGTAGCGATGGGCGGTAAAGCCAGATTAGTGCTGATGCTACCCGAACTAAGTATTGGTGGAGTGGCGCAAGGACTAGATGGGCTCCCTTCGGAAGTAGCGAAAATTCCTCTGGTTTACCGGGTTCAACAATCGCGATATGTTTAATGTGACTTGTATGTAAGCTTGAAGAAGATATATATGAAGACGAATTTTGCTTTGTGGTAGGTTTATTACGAACAGGAGCGTTTTTAGCAGTTGGGCAAGATATAGATTTTTTAAGTTATCTATTTCTTGTCTTAGATTGCTTATTTCCTGCTCCATCCTGAGAATTTCTGCTGGAGGCTGAAACACCCCATACATGTTTCGTCTTCATAAGCTACATTAGTTAAGCTTACTGAACTTTACCCCGTTTAGCGCGAGGTGAACAAATAGCAGAATAACGATAGTTACAATTGTTTTCTGCTTGTCCATTAACTTGCTTAACAAGATCCCCTGCCAATATGTCTGAGTGGGTAGAGGTGCCGATAGACTGTCCCAAGCAATTTTGTAGTGCAGATTCAAAACTTGTTCGTGGACCAATTTTTTGTGACAATAAACTTAAGAAACTTGAGGTTTGCATGTTAGAATTGCCACAAAATTAACAGAGAGTCAGTTAGGATATTCAACAATAATAATATGAAAATATAAGAACTCAGCCTTTGGTTTGAGCCCCTTCCGCGATTGAGAGCAGATGCATGAAGCACACAGCCGGCGTGAGTTTCAGAAAGCAGCAAAGATCAAGGGTCAAAGTCGCAATTTACAAACTCAGAGGAATATAAAGACAATTCTTTAATACTTTTCCAGCACCGTGTCTTCTACACTGAGGAAGAAACTAAAAACTCGTAGGCTCGAGGTACTTGAAATTCGAAACCAATTTCAAACAACGCGTGAACAACGAGTGAATCTTGGTGTGTGCGTTATGGGGGACAGGTCGTGCTGTGGCACGCGAAGACGAGTACGCCAATCCGTCAGCCAATGCGCCCACTCCCACATCAGGCAACTGACCGGCTCGGACAGTGTCTGATGGTGGGGTTTGGGGAGAGAGTGAGGTCGACAGCTCAGCGCATGTTCCTCACTATAAACAATCTGACGCGCTTAAAACTCACAGTGCGCTTAAAGCCGTGGCTTGGAAGTTTTCCGACTGACGGGATAACTAAGACCGCGTGGTCAACCCAATGTGTGTTTTGTGTGGAGTGGCTGACTGGCGGACTGAGAGTCAGGCTGCAATGGCTCCTTCTTAATGTGGTCTTTATGGCCCTCCCACTCTGTGGGATCCAAGCCAGGTGTGGTGGTACGCCCAGGGGCGGCTCCGGCCGCGCCAGCCACCTGCGACCTCTCTCTCATCTCCGGTCTTCGTGCCTGGGTCGTGAGACCGGGCTCAGGTGTGGGAGGAGGAGAGAGTGCCTTCGCTGCAGCGCAAGGCTACTATCACTTAAAAATAATTCACGCGCAAGTCACCGTCCCTGCACCACCTTGTGTGGAGCATACGGTGGACCTCGTCGAAATCGACGGTCGAACTGCCAGCTCTTTGGGCGAAGCTATGGATAAATCATCGGTAGTATGATGCGAGGCCGATGAAACTGCCTACTTCCGTTCGTTTATGCGGAATCGGCCAACATTTGATCTGTTTTATTCGATCAGGAATTGTAGTGATTTGATAACCAAGGAAATAAACCGCGCTTTGCAAGGAAGTGTATTTGCTGGGTTTAAATGTGAGTCCCATATGTTTGAGCGCTGTTAGTATCAGTTTTAAGTAAAGGTTATGCTCCTCGATAGAACGACTGAAAATTATTATGCCGTCGATGTAAATGAGACAATCATGAGGAAATAGATGTCGTAAGACTTTTTTGCATTGGTTGTTGAAAGGTAGCGGCTGCACTGCATAGGCCAAACGGAAGTGTTTGAAACTCAAAAATACTTTGGGGAAGGGTGAATGCAGGTTTGTGACGGTCTTTTGGGTCTATGTCAACTTACCAGTACCCCGATTTGAGGTCTAACGTAGACAACCATCTCACTCCACCTAACGCATCTAAGTTTTTTTCGATGCGGAGTAGTGTGAAGGAATCACGTATAGTGGCAGAGTTAAGGCGACAATAATCCATGCGCAATTTTAGTCGATTATCCTTCTTTGCGACTAAAGCAGTGGGTGAAGCCCGAATGGAAGTGTAAGGACGGATGATATCAGCTTATAGCAGTTCATCTAGGGCCTTATCTCCTTCTGCTCTTTAGTGAAAAGGAATGTGACGAGGTGGTTGCCATATAGGTTTGGAAGGACCTGTGTCGAGTTCATGTCGTAATTTGTCCGTACAGCCTAAATTCCTCATCTTTTCCCAGTAGCTTACCCCATGTCTCAGAGGAAAGACCATCGGGAATTTAAGTGACCCTCTTGAAACTATATTTTCGCTACCTCGAGTCGCCCATGAACTATGATGTCTCCTTATATTACCAGTCATTAAAACGATGACGTCATCCGGACGTACACATTCGGTGGCCCACAGTCTAAAATGCTACCGTTTCTTTGGATGCTAACAATCATCAGAATTCAATTCTGGATCCTAAGATGCTGAGGAATTGAGTTCACTGACGCATTTTCGTGAGATTATGATTCATACGCCTAAGTGATCAAGAACGAATCACCTCGACGTTTTATTATCTTATTCTGAAATGCTACTGCAGTATTATCCTTCGCTACCACGTGACCATTTTTTCATAAGTAGTTTTTTTCTCATACCTTCTATTCGAACATGAAAAACTTTTGAACTCTGCCTCCATTTTTATGGTAGGAGTTTTTTTTCAATGCCTATTTTTCTAGTTCACCATTAATTTTAAAACATTGCTAACTGTTGACATAGCAGGACAAGCTATGTATTTGTACATTTTATCTGCACACATTGTCATAACTTTATTTCGTTACTAATGTTTGCTTAGACAGTGCCTTGCCGGTGCTAACCAAATATAAATTCTAAATTCTAAAAAAAATTTTAGTTGACCAAACGTAAACCACGAGAACGATTAAAGTATGAATTTAAGTTGTACTCAGTGATTGTGGTCGATTTCTACTGTCTGGGTGAGAAGTACGTCAATATTCTTTGGGGCAAAAGAAACGGATGCTATCACAGCTTGAAAAACTTGATCAAGATCTAACGGAGGGTCTTCTGTGCTTAAGGGTTTTTTAGGGAAGGAAATGTATCTGAAAATCCTTAACATTAATGATGCAGTCGTTAGCAGCCTTCGAATTTGGATTCAAATTTTGGATATACTTGGATCTTAACCTTTTTTTGGTATTTTGATCGATTGGACACTGTTGCAACTTTGAGACGCCAATATTTTCCGTTGGTACACACGATATCATCATCAGAAAACTCTTTTGCATCCTTATCTGTAATATAGAAGTTCAAGCACTGTATCGTTTTCGCCGCCAATTCTCCCTACAGTACTGAATCATCAAGGATCAGATTTAACGCTTATTCCTTTCAAGTCGCGCCTGTAAAATATATCTTAAATTCGTCCTGAACCATCCCTAATAGCAATCCATATCAGCCGTATATCGCCCGGATATCTACATGTCGAGATACATATGTCGACTGTATATCGACTTTGCCGATATATGCCCAATATCTAAATGTCAAGATTTTTCAAAATAAACGAAAAAGGGTCGGATACTTCCTACGTTACCGCCCATTGTAAACGAATACATACGGAACACCCATTGTTATTCCTATACCGTGACCGCCAACAACGTAACCATTACTTCCCATCCTATTTAGCTCGCGTGTACGCCACTGCAGTCACATTTTTCCCTTTTCTCAACGTGTTGTAAAAAATGTAAACACACACTTGATGGAAATATAAAAAATGTGTATTATAAAACGTCCATAATAATATATGTACAATAGTGGATATTAGTCTACTTAATATAAACAATACGGGGTTGTGGAATACGTTCAATCAGGGGTTAGCCGGGTTGTCAAGATGGGGGTTTGGAGTGGAGGTGGCTTGTCCTGGGTGGCATTCTAAAAATAGACAGTTAAGCAATATGAAAGCAAATCAACTGACCATAAAAGGGTAATTCAGAGACGTGCCTTTGAACCCTCTTGCCGGCGGCGTAGAGGGACCTTTTCAGGCGCCTTACAAAAGCGGGCTCCAACTCATAAAGGTTTAGACGGCCGCCACCATTCCACTTAACGTACAGTTCTAAATTTTTTTAAATTGACAAGAGATTCTATGACCCACCTGTTATAAGTTCATAAAATTTTGACCCTGATAAAGCATCTTTTCCTTTTCGTCCTTGGAAATTCAATTCCAAGGCGATAGCATCATCGAAAATCGCATAAAATATGCGCTTAACGAAGTCGTCCGTGTTTCGGCCCCCGAGGCAGAGTAAATATTACTCCTAATTGAAAATGTAAATAATTGACGGGTACTAACCAGTTCCCTGCGGAAATTTGGATCCAATAGCCGTTCATGTAAGTCTCTGAAAGCAGCACGGCTGGCTATCGGCTGTCCGACTGAATTTACGTGGATCTCAATACCCATTTGAATTGGAGCTGTACTTGTTGTCGGTTGAGTAAGCTCCACCGTTCGCAGTTTTGTTAAAATACGACGTTGTGTGGCCTGCATTTGTAGCTGCCGTTTCGCCAGTATGTTGAGACGTCGAAATATTTCTGTCTGAAATTCCGATTGCGAATTTGGTTCAGATGTGTCTCGAACAATGAATACTCATAAGATGACAGTCTTACCTGCTTGCTGAGGACGTCTTCGGGAACGGACGGATAACCATTGCTAAAATAGGCCAAAATCCTAGCTGAGTCTTCCGAAAAATGGGTAACCCATCAATAGCTAAGTTAACTACAATCTCATTCTCACCTTCGGGCATTCTTCTCGTCTCCAGGAGTCGCTTAATTTTACTCCCCAATCCAAGGTGAACATATTCCCCAGTACCCATTTTACTAATTTGAGAGCTGTAAGATGCCCTTAGCAGTGTTCGGGTGTCTGTGGGTATTTCTGGGACAAGCGATTTAAAAATTTCTAGAACCTTACGTAGGTGGCTATGGGCAATGTTTGATTCAATAGCCCATTCCCTTACCCTATCTGAATCGACGTATGCGAGGGGATACCACTCTCTGCGCTGCTTTTCTCCTCATCGGATGATGAGGGATACCTCTCGCGGTCATCCATGGACTCATCAGTGGATTTATCTACATCAACGGGCATGTCGATCAAAGTTTGAGCACTAGGCGATGGTCACGTGCATTCTTTGTCATGTATAACTCGTCTGCGCATTAATCTGTATCTATTAAGTTCATCATTAACTTCGCGGTATATTTCCGCGACATCGCGGTCAACATGCCTTCTAATGTTCCTTTTACAGGGCTGACTATACATTGTAGATGGTTAATTAACAAAATAAATTGATATAGTAAACAGTTAAGCAATGTTAATGAGAAATAGGGTACGACAGAAGGGCAGGCTGAGTTACGGTCAACCACGTGCGTACGCAAGCCACGAAGAATAAAAGTGTGATGGCCGCTTCCTGCGCCCAATCTAGACACACTATAATGCCAACCAATCACAGCACGGAATCTTATTATAGATTAATCAATGAGCAGAGACTATGTCCTATCTCGGAATGTCGAGATTTACGTATATCAGTGCTATATCGGCATGCTATTAGGGGTGTTATGCAATGTTCCAACTCTCTGAACAAGGCACTCTACTTGACAGCCTTTTTACCAGATCTTCTTCGAATACTACAAACCGCTGATTCATTTTTTCCCTTGGCTTAATACATGGAAGTTTATGTATTCTTACAATTCTTCAGAAAATTTTGAGCACTAATCTAGAGCAGACTGAAAAGCAAGACAACCACCAATCCCGGGATTCGAACCCGTGACCTCTTGCATGCAAGGATACCGCTCTACCGACTTCGCCATGAGCGTACGACTTACAACCGACCAAATTAATTTGTTAGCTACGGAAGAGCAACTGAGAATTATTTTTAATACCTAAGCAGTCTCTTAGGAAAAAATACCCGTAGGACCATTAGACTGCATAGCGATTAAGCACAAAGGATTCAAGGAAACAACAGGAAACCAGTACCCTTTTACTGGCATCAGTCACAGTCAAAATGCACGCATCCACAAAAGCCGCAACAGAGGGATTTTATCTTGTAACTTGTCGTCATGAAGATCAATGCATTAACCACTGCAGTACGAGCGCACGGTTCGTGTGTGATCTAGATAATTTTTAAATAGGGAGCATCAACTGAGAACAAATTTTAATTCATTAGCAGCCCCTTGTGAAAAAATTATCGACAAAATCATTAGACTCCAGAGTGATTATACACAGTGGACTTTAGGACACAATAAAAGAAAAAAGGACTAGAATACCGACATCAAAAACTGCTAACTTTGCGAAAATGAGACGCATTCCACAGTAGCCTATCGCTGAGATTGTTGTAAGGACCTTCCTGAGCGAGTCCAGAAACTGGAAGCGAATCGAGGCCTACTGACTGACATCCTTGAGGCTATTCTAGAGGACAGCAAAAGGAAATCTCTTCATATTCCGTCAACTCCCCAACCGACCAGCAACGATTACCCTCGTCAAGAAGGCATAGTTGTTGGAAACTCAAAACCACCCAGTAAGAGGAAGCGAGTCACGTCTCCAGGGAAAACTCCAGACAAGCCAGTTGCGCTGAATAACGAGGCAGTCAACGTTAATACACAATGATGAGTGTAGTTTTATTAGCTGGTATGGCAACTAAACCTATAAAATCACGGAACAATACTGAAGGAATAGCCAGGACAAACCTCAAAAAAACCTATAAGAATCCACAAGAAGGGCTCGCCATTAATTCTGGAAGGGGATGCCGTCACTCCATTCCATCACAAAGCCTACTCAGTAAGAAAAGTCATTAAAAAAGCCAGTTTATGGAAGCGAACACGCCAGGTCTGTGTAAAGCACGTTACAACAGGACAACGACTGTGAAGGTTCCAAGACCGAAGCCAGTGTGTCATACATAAATGTTAACACGAACGCAGAAAGCGTAGTCTACCAGAAAATAATTCCGCCTGATGTCGAAGCTCAATCAGCAAATCAGAGCATCAAGTTACCAAACAAGCATCTTGACCCCAAACGAAATGTCGCCGTAAAAGAGGCTCCAGCGTCAACTTCTTCGATTGCAAAGGAAAGAGTAGAACATGACCTGAATCTGTTCCGAACATAACCAAATGCCGTCCTTCAAGATGGAGAATACGTTACCGTGCAAAACGTTTTCTGGTAATGGAAAGCGAATGCTTCTCATGAACTGTCATCACCAAGGTCTCTTAAAATAATGCTCGAAAATTAATTGCTGGCCTCACACCTTATAGAACGGAGAATGAATCTCTATAACTCATATGGAGATAAGTTTTTAGCTGGATGACGAAACGGTGGAGAGATACAAAATGAGGGAGCTGACAACTGACATGAAGAGGAGGACCGAATAGAAGGACAAAAAGCTCCAAATAAGGGACAAGATAAGCATAGTGAGGAAGAAATCCTTCCTTTGGCAAACACTGTATATCATCAGAGCTGGCCCTAGCCGAGAAAACGGACAATAAAGGTCATATAATCAAATCACCAGAGCGTGTTCAATACAATGAGTGAGTTCCTGAATATTTGATGAACAAACACCATATTTAATTTCTCTGACCGAAACGTGGCTCTCAAAAGATATTCGAGAACACAAAGTATGCCTCCGTGGTTACCAACTCTTAAGAAGAGACAGGAGAAGCTGTGGAGAAATAGTTGTTTATGTTAACTGTAATATAACTGCAATTTACGAGCCTTATCCCATGACAACAGAAGTTGAAACTTCATCTTTAACACTTACATTTAAGTACACCCGGCCACTGGCATTCACAGTTGCATACCGGCTTCCGAACCAGAATGTCGAACGCAATTTCATTCTCATAATGGACCTGAGCAAGACTTGCTTAAACAAAGATGTCCTTTTCGTTAGAGACTTTAACGCTCCTAATATCAACTGGGAAACTTGGAATGTTTCGGGCCCAGTGGACACGTTCTGGCATCGTTTACTTGAGATGGCAGGTGAAAAATTCCTCTTCCAGAATGGACGGTTTGGGAAACGCGTAAGAGAAGGACAAAGTTCGGATTGTCTACACCTCCTGTTCACTCGAGACGATGATAATGTGCCGAATTTACAAGATCTACCGCTAATGGATGCTAGAGACCAAATTATACTGCTGTTTGAGTATTCCACGTTCTAACAGCCTTTCTTGCTTAAACAACTGAAAACGTACATCTGGAAAGGAGTTTTTGCCAGCATGCACACGCAAATTTCAGCAACACCGTGGACAACCACATTAGGGGGAAATGTGGACGAATGCTGAAGAACGTTCAGCGCGTTTTATTGTGGATAAACCGTGACCTTCAGATCTCCGTTAAAAGAAGAAAGTAGATGTGGAAGTGGTTTTGACTAACCTGGAGTTTTGAACACTTGCAGGAGTACAAACGACAACGGGGTGTCTGTGAGCGGGAGGCAAACCGATTCCAAAGGAACTATGAACTAACCATAATATTAAAATATTTGGAACATCCCAAGATCCTATACGGTTACATATGCTATATTCAAAGAAATCATGAACTGATTCCAAAGCTGCGGTCCCAAAACTTAATCCTGGAAATGGATGACCAAACGAAAGCCTCAGTCCTCTCTAGCTTCTTTCAGTCGGTATTCACTTAGGAAACAAATCCTCTCCCGCGCGCCTACTCAGGGCATCTACAACATTTGGAAATGTTTGCATTAGAAAATATTATTTACTTCTCGCCTATATTGGTAAGGATTGAATTACTCTGCCTGAAGCCTGCCATGTCACCGGGTCCAGGGACAACTTATCCGCATGGCCTTCGAGAATTGGCCGATGTACTTTGTGAGCCGGTTGCGATGATATTCCAAAAGTTCATGGAAGAGGGCGAGGTACCACAGGAATTTAAAACAGCCCTTTTCTCCCCGATCCACAAAGAAGGGTCCAAGCTGGAGTCGGAAAACTTACCTTCCCATTAGTTTAACCCGCATTTTATGCGAGGTCATGGAAAAACTTATTAAGAGACATATAATGAAGTATCTGGACCAGAAGAACATAGTATGTGTTACCCAGCATGGCTTTTGCTCTGACCCCTTCTGTCTTTAGAGTAGTCGTTACACGCAGGAAAAATAGAAAAAAAGCCATAGACCAAGGCCGTCCAGTTGATGAAATTTTTTGACTTCAGAAGCAGTTGATGGGCCTTATTTCCATAGTAATTTATTCTCACCCACTTCAACACCATTTTCGTTCATCACAACCCAGTACACCCCGTTCAGATCTCCTCCTAGCTCCTGACGCCTACTATTCTGGATAAAACATTCGTGATTGGTTAGTCAACTTGTCTATTTTTCTTGTCGATATTCCTTCTGCCAACCACAAAAGGTACGTGTAAAATTTTCTTCCCCCACTCGCAAACTAGTAATGACCGCCAGAATTTCACTTCTTATCCCCTTTCATGCAACTCCAAGTATCCTTTTTTTCTTATTTGATAATCAGCTTGCCTCTTGTGCCACTCTTTCAATTTCCCGGCAATGATGTTCTATTAAACCAGAGTGAGCCTCAAAAAGGTCAAATAGGCAACTACCTTTTCAGTTCCCCAACCATCACCCAGGCTGTTAGTAATGCGCCGCGTTCAAAGACTTTGTCCGTTGCTGTGGACACAACGTTAATCTTTAGTCCCGGTTGTTCATCCTTGCTCGCGTTAAATTACCATCCATACATCCTTCATTGACAACTGACGTTGACTGCGCCGGGCAAACTAAACGGGCTTTGATCGACACAGGGTCAAATGTTTCGCTCGTTAGAGCTATTTGCATCCCCCAGGCATAATTACGTCAGCTGCTAAACCCACCTCATTTCCGGAATAAACGGCAACAAACAACACGCACCTTGATGCCCTTTATTGTTTTAAAAATAATACTTGTACTATTTAAGCAATGCTTGTTTATAAAAATATTTCTCTCATCTCTGTGCAACTTCCCTACTCACATTCATCCTACCACATGCAGATCCAATCTCATTCTTCTTTCCCTTAATCGTGCGTGTGCTTACAGTTCCCACTGCATTACGCACATTAGTGCACACACGTGTCTACAAAATACTGTAGACTCAGGAACTAGTTCATCTATTTGTACAATTTTGGGATTTCACTTGCAATTTTTGACATACTTCTGCTGCCTGTAACAAATAGGGAGTTCAATGGTGCCCACCTATATTTCACTCAAATAAACTGACCTGAACTTAACACCAAGGTTAACGTCACCAATACTGTTTATCTATTCTTACATCTGGGACTACCTCTGTCAAACATCCTTTTTATTTACGCCCAAAATTTGTTGAGATTCCATATTAAGAACATATTTTTTGCTTATAGTATATTGCATAATTTGAATGTTTAGGGCGTTGGCATTGCTGACCATATTTATGTATAATCGAAATTATATGTGCAATAATATACAGACAACATATTATACAATTAAATATTTTACATAAAATGTGTATTGGTACGATACACAAAAATAGAAATCATGAAGTAAAGCTGATGGTTGGCTGAAGATAGTCCTGCAGTGAGAGTCGTCAGTTATAAAAACATTAAGCAGTACAACTGCCGTTTGAACATAAACATGGTATTCAAAGTCTTTATTTCGCGCGCAAGTGAGTTCCATGGTTGAACCACTCGCTGACTGAAAAAAAAACTTCCATTGATCTAGGCGCATACATTCGCATAGTCAAGTTACTCTCAGCTAGCTGAGAAGAACCGCCAAGCAACACTATTGAAGGAAGCAGTGCGCTTCTGAACTAAACTGAAAGTAAGATAAACAGTGAAGGGCTGGCGCGCTGTTATTAATGCCGAGAACTCACAACCAGAGTTTCGAGATTAGAAGGAGACCTCGATCTCCTCTCTGAAATAAAAGCAGTACACATAAAATATAACCAAATTAAATCGCCGGAACACGATTCAAAAGAGCTGAAAAACATCAACAATCTAGACTATTATCATCGCAAGGAAACGGTAAAGGTAGACAGACACAATATTAGGTAAAAAAAGAAGAGAAAATGAACGAAGTCATTAGAACAAACCCCTGTTTTAGTTTAGAATTTTCGGAATTTATATTTGGTCAGCACTGGCAAGGCACTGTCTTAATAAACATTAGTAACGAAATAAAATTATGACAGTGTGAGCAGATAAAATGTACAAATATGTAATAATGTAGGCAGAACTTGTCCTGTTAGGCCAACAGTTAGCGATGTTTTGAAATTAATGGAGAACTATAAAATAGGGAGGGAAAAAACGTTTACCTTTAAAATGGAGGCAGATTTCAATAGGTCTCCATTTTAGAGTAGAAAGTAGGAAAAAAAGCTTATAAAAATAAGTTGAGGGGGTAGAGTAGGCTAAAACTGCAGTATCATTTAGGAATGAGGTTAGGAAATGTCGATATGGCTCATTCTTGATCACAAAGGCACATTAAACAAAATCTCGCGAGAAAGCGTCAACTAACTGGAGGCCTCAGCATCTTAGGATCCAGAATTGATTTCTGATGATGGTAAGTATCCAGCAAAGCGGCAGCATATAAGCTGTGAACTTCCGAATGCGTACGTCTGAATGACTTCATCTTTTGAATGACTGGTGACATACGGAGACATCATGGTTCATGGGGGAATCGACGTAGAGAAAAAATAGTTAACAGAGGGTTAATTCAATTTCGATGGTCTGTTCTTCGGTTCATGGAGAAAGATGATTGAAAAAGATGAGTAAAATGCAAACGTTTATAGAATCAGTGTTAATATAAATGTGCAGTATTCACTTGAATGCAGATAGACAAGTTTACGACCTTATTTCAATTGCCAAGTTACTCCAAAGAAAGCTATGCCTAGAAGCAAAGAAAAGAGAGCGTTTACACATGGAGGATGCTGGGGGAGGTATAATTAGTGCAGAATTACTAAGGTTATATGGAAGAATAACAGGGTAATGACAGAAAGTTTGGGGAGATTTAAACTACTATTTAGTCGAAAAAGGAGAAAACCTGCTTCCAGTCTCCTGACATAAAGAAATTTGAGCTTAGTCAGCTGGCATCTGGTTGAGTAGGAAGAAGTTGAAAGAGTTGGATGCAGGAGTATTTTGTGAAATGTCTTTGGACATTTTCAATTTTTGAACGGCTAGATTCGTTCATTAAACCGAAGAAAGGACAGTAAAATTCAAGAATGGGAAGTACAAACATACGATAAAGTCTTAATTTAATTTCAGGAAGGTATAAATTATAAGAAATAAAGCCACAAATCTAGCAGCTTTGGCCATAATTCTATCGGTATGTGGCGAAATATCTAATTCTTGATGGAGGAACATTCAGTCATAGGGCAACCATTCAAAATAACAGGATGTGGCAGCCTTACAGGCCGAACACTCATGTAGCTGTACTAAGAAGGTGAGAAATCCATTAGCCATGTGGAGCTCAATGCCAAAAGATCGTCTCAGTCCAAATGAATTTGTTTTAGGCATCGTAAGGCCGTAGAGTTAGAGAAGGAATACATGCGTTTGAGGTAATCAGCATAAACATAAGATTGCGAATGGTTAACTATCGATGAAATATCATTTATGTTAAGTAAGACCAACAAAGGACCTACCATGGAACCTTATAGGACACCACTCACAATTGAGGTAGCACTTGAGTATGGGGACCCCACTAAAAACTTTTGTTTTCGATCAGATAGATATGATCCAATTAAATAAGTAAGGGGACTACGAAATGCTATATCCTCCAGTTTACCTATAAATATTTTTAACGGATTTATTTGTTTCTTGCTATATTGATTGGCTAAAGTGTTGATAAAGTTTTGTATTTCTAGCCTTTAGTAAACTACAAAAACCTGTGATTTTTATATTTTACAAAAGTTGGAAATATTCAGTCTCACACTGCTTCACTCGACTAAGCCTCACTTTCCGTCCCTAAAAATCTACGTGGAAAAGTAGAATTATAAAGCGTTAACATAGAATTTAGGTTGAAATTTTATAAAAATTATCCATTTTCCAATAAAAAGTTATTTGCATAGACTATTTTTATTATCATCATATCAAATGGTTTTAAATCTATATCAGCATAAATTTATTTTACCCTGCATATCCTGCGTAGATCATTCTCCTATTTTCGACGAAAAATGAAACTAACAACCTCAATTCGTCGTAAATTACATGCCTCGGGAGCAAAACGTTGCTTGAATACACCTAGCAGTCTCAACATTGACTCAAATTTACAAACCATATTTAAAGCGAAATAGATAGATCTGTCCATTTTACAGAACTGCAATGACTTCATGATGAAGTTTGGACCTATTTTATCTATACTCGGCAACCTGTTCAATGGAAACATATATGATGTTCCCTCTCAGAATTTCAGACGTTTGACTCGCTTGTTCACTTGGTCACCAGTGAAGCATTTGACAGACAGAAACGTAATCATAATTGTTCTCTTAAAAAATGCTCCCTTACAAAGACGCCAGTTGACGTCCCTATGGAGTTTTTTACTCGGGTGGTTTCAACTACAAAATATTGAAAGCGAAACGCCTCTCGTCGCGTAGCAAGAATCCTCCTATCTTAGTTAAATTGTTTTCAACAGTTGAGGTGGACTCAATCTTTGCTCAATGAGGTCGCACTTCTCGCTATTTGGAAATGACAAAATGTTTCCTTTGTCGAGATCTTACACCAATGGAGCGAAGAAATGGGCCCTTCCTATCATCAATTTCTCAACCTAATATTCACAAGTCTGGTCATATTTCCACTAACCTCAATGCATCGTTTAAGTAATCTCCTCAGATGTCCAGTTCGGTCAGCCTCTCCACTCAACCGTCTTCTTCTTTTTCCCCGCAGCAGAATAATAAATAAATTGTATATTTAAGGCCCAGAGAGCCCCGTCATTACAAACTTAGTATCGTGGTATCAATAAATACAAATTGGATAATTGCAGCACTATGTGAGCAGCCATATTAACAGTAGAAATGCGTTATATGGTAGGCATATCCGATTCAGAACGATTTGCCATTTTTAAACCAATTGTCAACAATCTTTGACATATACGGTGAACTAGAAAAGAAGAAGTAAAAAAACTCCTAAAGTAAACTCAGAGGTGAAGCTCGGTGAGCCGCAAATTAAAATTTTTATTAAATTTCCGGTGCTTTCAGCCCTCCTGTAATGTACACAACCCCGTCTATAGCATTTATACCACCTAACCCGTCGACATCATTTAGATTTACAGCTTCCCCTCATCACTGCAGTTCTCCAGGCCTCTCCGTAAAATTTCCCAAGCCAAATCGCATAAATAACGTTCTTCAAATACAAAATCCGCAATCATTTGAATTTAAAGACAATTTATTCAACCCTCCCTTAGCTAGCTCGTCCTCTAATCCCACGGGTCATCTTATATTCCAATTTATATCACCTAAGGGAGGTTTTCCGAAGGACGTAAATCCAAACCAGACCAAAAAGCAAGATAGCACTGTTCTCAGTAATCGCATACTGCCTTCTCCAAAACTAACCAAGCCTCTTCAACAGGCAAATAACCCTTACCAAGTTAACTGATACACAAGATCCGGCTACCAACATTTAATTCTTATAGCTGTTTGCCCTCTCCCACCAGCCTCTATATTCCATCTAACTTCCCGTCATTCCGTTTTAACTATTAACAGGCATATCCCGGTCTTCACCCCTATGGTGGTTCGATACCGGAAAATATTATTCCTACAACTTTAAGCTATCCCCTTCAGTCCTTTTGTTAATGACGTTCCTTATACCAATTGTTCTGGCGCCGTTGGCAGTTACCCTGCAAACCGCAATTATTTCCATCTTAATTACCCACCTTCAAATTTTTTTATAAATAACGAATACCCTAATTTGGATACTCAAACTACCCTAGATGTCAAATTAATTAATGCTAGATCTGTTATAAATAAGGTGGCCCAACTGAGATCCATTGCTTTCGAGTTAATGCCTGATGTTTTATGTGTAACTTTAATCTTGGACCTATCCCTTAATTTACGACTCTTTGCTTGTCATTGACCCGTATGATCTCTACCGTCAAGCCCGCACTAATAAGCGTGGTGGTGGTTGTCTTCTATATATTGAAGCTTCATATGAGCACTTCCCGTTTGATCTAGATGTTACGTCATTCTCTGGTAATTGCTGCTTCGCATCCATTTTTCTGTCATCCTGGCAAAAGGCGATTCTCGGATGTATTTACAACCCGCTTAATTCATCATCCGACGATGATGCAAAACTTTGTGTAATTTTTTAATTGGTTTTGGAGTCCTATTTTAACATTAAAGTAATCGCTGGGGATTTCAATTTTCCTGAAATCGCATGGATATTAAACTTTTGTCCACTCAGATTTCAGCCTTTCCTAGATATAATTAATTTTATAATTGGCCCCAGCTTGTCCGCCTTTATCAAATGTACGTTAGGCCTGGCTTGGAATACTGGTCGTTTCTATTTAGCCTTCTGCGTGCTAGTCAACGTAAGAAAAAAGAATCGCTCCAGCATTTTGTTATTTAAAGAGTTGTATCATCGGAGCCCCGTAATCTGACGCATCGATAGTGCTCTGGGCTTATAAAAATTGACCCCTTATGGTTTCGCCGATTACAAAACGGACTCTTTTTACTATTTAACCTTTGAAACAGTCGTATATTTAATCACCTTACCACAGTGAGGCAGCATGACCACTCTCGTCACAGCAGTCATCGCCAAGTCTTTTTATTTCTTAGATTAGCTGGTATCATTGAGTTTCGTCAGTTTTCGGTAAACGCCACTGCATTGAGAAATAAATTAACAAGGAATATTAAAATTTTACAAATATTTTTTCAAGAGAAGTACCCCTAGTTTTCTTCATCTATTACATCTTCCACATAGTCGAATCTATCTTCCGGCTTTATTTAGTTGGCGGTCACTGAGCCCGGTGTCAGGTCGTATTTTGAGGGCAATGGTACTGAATATGCAATTTTGAAAAACTCACAAAGCATTTGTTGGGCCTCAGGTTTGTTTCAGGTCCAGCATCTGTGGTTTAAGATAGATTATCTACATCTGGAACGAGTTCGGCCGAGGCTATGAAAACGGTCATTGATCTTGGTAATCTGCCTTACGAAGTAGCACTGACTGAACTTAATAAGTTTCCTCTAAATTACAGGCAGCTATGCTTTGAACTTACTCAAACCAACCAGACTACCGGAGGCCGAGAGTGTGCCCTTGATTTTTTTGACTTCATGGAATTGGCTAGGACGGACCATCCGTGGTGTCATTCAGGTTAAATATGGATGAGTTTTTCCCATACGGAAGCCCGACGGAATGCGTTCTCGCAGAGGGTCTTTTGAGCATGGAACGGACTCTCTGACGCAGTGGTCCTTTCAGCAACTGTTGAACCATTCAAATACGAACTAACTACTTATTCGCTAATGAACTGCTGTTCATCGAATCAAGATTGTATCAGTGGCGGTAGTTTGCGCCTGGTTCCAATATAACACTGCCTTTCATATTGCAGATTTACTGCTGCAAAATTGATAAAATCGCGGCCTTTGTACATTAATAGGTGATAAGAGGCCTAACAGCTTATTCCCTTCACAAAGCGACATAAAGACAACTTCAATCATACGAGGTACAGGGTTTCCGACGTACCCAGGTGAAGTCTGGAATTGACCTTTGGAGGGGGATCGGTATCCGTCACACAGATGAACCCAGAAATTTAAATATTTTAAGTTGTAGTCAAATCGACCATTTTGTTATAAATAAGGAAATTATTTGTTCTCAAACTTGGACAATTTGATCTTCGTAACCACTTCACTAGGACTGTTCCGGACAATACTGTTTCAACTGCATGTACTTATTTGCTTCCTGCCCATCTGGAATTCTTTCTTGTGCCGAAATTCGTCATAAAACGGATCAAATTGGAATTCGTTTATCATCTTATTCAAGTTGACTGCGCAGGCTCTTCACCAATAAAAATTGACAACCACTCAGGGAACCAAACGTGTACAACCTCGTGAAGATCTGAAGTTATCCAGGACCTTCGAAATATCCGAACGGCTGAGTCGTTCCTGAATATCCTTCATACCGTTTATAGTATTTTTTAAAAAGCGTTTTTGAACAAGTATAAACATTTTTGCTCATATTGCATTAAATACTCGCCATACTCCAAAGCCAGTCGGAAATTTTCGTTATACGCTCAAAGGATAACATACTTTTACGCAGTGTTTTAACATTTATGGACTCAAAACAATTGTGTGCTAGCAACAGAACCAGTCACGGAACTTCCTTTAAAGTAAAGCCTGTTGAGTTGGCTTCGACATCCACGACTGGCACTCAATCAGTTTATACTTACAACCAAAACCAGCAAAGCGCGCAAAAAGCGTAATGGCAGCCAAATCCGTTGGCTACGAGGACGAATCTTGCGTTGGATGTTCTTATATTTTACTAAGAGTTCAAAAACTGGAAAATGAGCTTGCAGACTTGAGGAAGCTCTTGCAAGATAACATTACTCAACGAAATACGCTTAGCAATATTCCAGTTAAAAAGGCAGTGACTAAAGCACCAAAAGTATCAAAAACTACAATATGTTACAGCTCACAATGCTCGGACGCGATTACCCATAATGACCGGATAACGGGAACACAGTCTCTGAATCCTACGGACGACGACCAGAGCAAACCACAAATCTCATCCTGCTATCTTGGGTGTTCTAAAGAGCCCGTAGTTGAATCCGAAGAAACAAACGCGTGGCAAGATGCAATTGGGAAATACCACAACAGGAGGACAAATCACAATCAACTATAATGGATTCATTGAAGCCTTCAGATGAGAGTACGGTCAGAGGTAGACTAAATCCCAACGAGAGCTCTGTAAACCGTTCTCGTGCCCCTAAGGAGAACTTAGGAGGAAGCAAAAATTCCAAGCAATTAGAAAATCTCTCCAGTCGACCTAATGTCATGATTATGGGTGACTTCAGCGCACCAGGAATTAACTGGAGCACAGTTCAATCATCATGCCCGAAATCGAATTTTGATTATGTTTTTCTGCAAAAGACCTTGAAGGCACTTCTCACACAACATGTCCCTTTCCCCACCAGAACACGTGAAGGACAAAGGGCTAACTGTCTTGACCTGGTTTTCACGAAAACATCAGGCAGCATTGACGAGATTATTTCAATGCCTTCGCTCGGTCGTAGTGATCATGTGGTGCTTATGTGGGACTACTCCTTAGTCTCCGTTGTGCCTGCTTTAGAGGTAAAACGGCGTTACGTTTGGCGAGGAAACTTTCATCAGATGCGAGCAGATTTAACAGACATCAACTGGACCTCAATGTTCTCGAGCACCGTGAACGAAGATTGGGAGTCCTTCCGAAATGTTCTTTTGCAACTTATGGACAACCACTGCCCGCTAACGAGTGTCCATCACAGCAAGCGTCCTGGGTGGCTAGACAGCAACTTAAAAAGGGAAATAAACAGGAAGCACAAGTTGTGGAGAAAATATTGCGAGTCTAATCAAGTCGCCTATTTTAATAAGTATAAAACACAGAGAAACAAATGAGAAGCCTTATTCTTAAAACGCGAAGAGAATTTGAGAAGACTTTGCTGCAAAAGGCAACGCAGAATCCAAAGTTAGTCTACAGTTACCTCCGTAGATGTACAAGGAATAAACATCAAATACCACTGATAAAGACTGCCGTGGGCGTCAAAATTTCTGAAAACAGGGAAAAAGCCGAGTACTTTTCACAGTTCTACCGCTCAGTCTTCACTAACGAGGCAAGGTTCCTTCGTCCCTCAGTGGATAACCCGCCGACTGCAAGCATAAGCCACATACTATTCTCAGAATTTCTGATCCAAAAGGAATTAAAAGAACTAAAAGAGTCGAAATCCCCAGGACCAGACGAGCTTCCACCCAAGCTTCTGAAAGAACTCGCCAATGAACTTTCCGCACCTCTGTCAGTGCTCTTTCAAAAGACCTTTGACTCCGGAACACTTCCTTTCGATTGGAAGCTGGCACATATAGCACCCTTGTACAAAAGCGGTAGCCGGGCGTCAGTGACAAACTACAGGCCCATAAGCTTGACATGCATCCTTGGCAAGATTATGGAAAGGATCATCAAGAGCGAATTGGTGAAATTCCTAGAGACTCATAATTTGTTATCAAGCTGTCAACACGGGTTCAGAAAAGGAAGATCATGCACAACGAATTTACTGTATTCGCTCCAGAGTTGGATCCAAGCACTTGAAGATAGACACGCGGTTCACATTGCCTTCATTGACTTTCAAAAGGCCTTCGATACTGTGCCGCACGAGAGACTGCTGTACAAGCTAGAAAGAATTGGAATCAGAGGTAACCTCCTCAAGTGGATTGAAAACTTCCTCGTGGGTCGGTGCCAGGTTGTGTGCATCGGACAAGAGAGGTCAAGTTCTGCTGCGGTCGAGAGTGGGGTTCCTAAGGGCTCAGTACTAGGGCCAATACTGTTTTTAATATACGTGAACGATTGTGTCAGGAATCTCGACTGTGAAGCAGCAATGTTTGCCGATGACATTAAAATCTGGAATGTAATCCATAGCCCTGCTGACGAAGATAAACTGCAGATCAACCTGACTCGGTTGGAGGAGTGGTCGAATCATTGGCTTTTGCAGTTCAACGTCGATAAGTGTACAATACTTCGCTTAGGCAACCCATCTGGATCTGCTGAAAGTAGAAGTAACTTTCTCAACGGTGAAGCCTTTAAAGACGTGGAAACCAAAAAGGACCTTGGTGTGCTGACGACCACCACCTTAAAACCATCGTCTCACTGCTCGAAAGTGGCGAAGAGCGCAATTTCGGTGTTGCATGCCATCAGACGAGCCTTTTTGGATTTCGATGAAGATCTTTTCGCTAAGACTTTCGGAAACTTCATTAAGGCCGCATTTGGAATATGCTATGCACGCCTGGAAACCCTGGACAGTTCAAGATCAGAAATGCCTCGAAAGAGTACAGAGGAAAGCTACCAAAATGGTTAGAAGTCAAAGCTCCTTGCCATATCCAACACGCCTAATGAATCTTAATCTGTTCCCTTTGAGTTATAGGCAAATGCGTGGTGATCTCCTGCCGACATTCCGCATTGTGAAGGGATTGGATTGTTGCCTGGAATTCTCGGACTTCTTTGAATTTGCCACCACGACCCATCTCCGAGGTAACCCTTTGAAACTGCGTGTCCAGCAGGCGAGACTGGATGTGCGCAAGTTCTCCTTCTCTGTCAGAGTGGTTAAACCATGGAATGCCCTCCATGAAGACGTTGTGATGTCACCATCGCTGGAAAGCTTTAAAAGGAACCTTGACAGTTTTATGTTCCGCAACGAGCCTGAGCGATGAGGAATTTATCTTAACCCTCAAGATTCGTGCACAACTTGTCATATTTTATGACCGCCTTTTGTACCTTTGCAACCCACATGGTTTCTCTGTATACAGCAATTAATTTTACGTTACAAATAGGGTACTCAAAGGCCCATGCCTATTTCCCTCAATAAATTGAATTGAATTGAATGAACGCCAGAATTCAGTACGTTAATGTACCCTATCACAGCAGTAACATAGGTTGACCACCTGCCTGATCTATAGTTGCTTTTGATGCAAACTTTCATTAGCAAAGCCATTTAAATTATAACCTTTTTCGTTATATGCCTTTTTATCAATTTTTTTATATATAATTCAACATCTCCTTATGATAGCCCCACATTCCATCGAAGATTCCACCCATCTGTAGTTTTATTTATTCAAAATAATTATTCCTGTATCTTAGTTGCATCGAGATTTTCCAAATGTTTCAAGTTTCGAAGTTCTCCCTGTGTCATTCTAAGATGCTGCGATTTGTCTCTGCTTAATACCCATTCTTTAATCAGCGCTGCTAGCTTTCTACAAAGTGATATTGCTCAACTCGGCTTTTATAACAGTTGTGTATTAAATTGTATTCCTGACAAACTATGAGCATGATTATAATAAACACAATTAATACGCAAATGCCTCTGTTTCTTTAATAAATTCTATGATTTAATTTACGCCAACCTGCTGACCGATTTGATTTTACTCTTCTAAAAGTCAGGCGGTTAAACAAACGAGTCCGCTGTTGCTAAATGCTCTTGTTCAGCAGTTTAATTTTTGTATTTATTTTGGTATCTTCGGAGGCAGTAGAGATTTACCAGTATATTCCACAGACAAACGTCTCGTTCTGCTCAAGAAGTTTGAGCTATGATGGCCAAGTTGGCTGTTCGTCAAAGTACCCTTCCAGCCTTGGACCAATTTTTGTCGCCGACTCACACAGCAATTTGCCGGAGGAATTGAGCACTTTTACTGTCGAGCATATTATTGTGATTTCGTATCACTTGTTTCTCAACCGCTCTCTGTTGTTTCACTTGAGAAACTCCAAGAAAGTCGCTGGCCTTGTCGTTTTCGCTCCTGAAAACCCGAATGATGAAGAAATTAAAAACACCGACTTTTCCGAAAATTCTTTCTGTCCTAACGGGGCATATAACTTTTACAATAACAAAACTTTTCAATGTGAAGTGACCCCTAAGTGGAACCCTACAGCATTCGACTACGTGACTATATCTTGGCCATTTCCCGTCGTACTTATTTTGGACAAGGAAAATCACATCTGGGTAAGTGTCGACTATTTATTATTTTAAGAATAAAACTCTTGACTGCTACAAAAGATTGAACGTAAATTCTACGGACGACACTCGTTGTTCTATGGAGATACGTAATTTTATGTCTGGCATCCAGTCTTCCCAAACGTGTTATTATCGAGAGCATCTTCTCAGTTACCGTCTAGAAGTAAGCGTCCGTGCCTTAACATTTTTAGCAACCGACGGAATTTTGTAGTCAGATTGGTGGCGTTAACTTAATGGTCCGTGCTATTGACAAGCCTGTGCTCAATAACACCTCGCGTCGCCTACCTAACTCAACGTTACTTGTTTTGACACGGATCGATTCACGCAGTATGTTGACAGAAAAGCATCGTCAAGTCTTGGCGTTCTCCCCGGGGTTGCTGTATTAACTTCAGTTGCTGCCCATTTGCTGAATACTCCCGCCTTCAAGGTAAGTTTAGAACGTTTCTAAGTTGTCGCTTTCCCTCTTATAACACAAGTCGTATTAACTAGAAGAGACGATTTGAGAAGTCACATGTTTACTGTATGACCTCAAGGGTAGTTACGGTTCAATAGCAGACGAAAACTGAGGGGTCACTTGATTAACTGGGTCTGATGTGTGCTATAATACGTTAACGAAATATCAAGAGCCGTCACAACTTGCTTACGTAACTGAAGTTGGTTGAGCGTCTGACACTCAAGGACCCTCTCTCAAATAATAGACGGGATATTACGTCATTTACCACGTCAGCGTAAGTTAGTTTGATTTATCCATATGTGAAAAATCCTGTAGGTTAATGCTAAAGTACACGACTGAATGCACCTTGCTAGTCAAATGGACGTGCTATCTTCTGTCAGAGCACGATCCAAAGCGAAGACGCATATTTGATTTTTGGTATGCTTTAATTCTCAACCGGCAGAATAACTACATGCCAAGAAAGGTTATAGAAGCCTAGCACATGGATTGGCCATTGAATTTACTCTGTGTTCCAACTACCGGCCCACCAGGTCTTCCACTTCTAACTTCACGTCTGGGACTAACGGTGGCGAGGTAGAACGGTAGGTGTAGGTGCTCAATCTTTTGCATTTGAACTTTGAAATACCTTATAGCTCAGGCATCGGCATTGTTCTTTTTTAAATTATATAAATCGCCTGGAATGAGGTTAGGCGACATAAATGGAGCTTTTCGTTATCCCATTAGTGATACGCTGCCTTGAGCGTTACTACCACAACAATGCATTTTCAACTTACTGCATTATCCGCCATTGGCAGTGACATTTGCCAATGTGTGGGCTTGCGTATTACAATCGAGCTGTTTGTGACCTAAAAGGTAACTCAGTTATTCGAAAGAATATTACACTTGTCAGGTTTGATTTTTAAGGTGCCGTAGTATGTTCTGGGACATTTAGTAGTGCGAAGGAGTAGGGCTAAAATGTAAAGGGTTTATATGAAGTTTTCCTTCTTGATCATCGAATGATTTCCAAGTAAGCCGGATGTGAGACTGTTTACGTTCATACATAAGTTTCCAAGGAGGCATCACAGTTTTGTTGTCTACTGATTGACCATCGTTTAACATGTAAGACATTCGCTTAGTGATATACGAACGTTTTCGTTTTTTTCGGATTGAATTTTAGTTCAGCGAATGGCACATCGTATCTGCTGTCCGTAATTATTTTATTCGCGCTGCAATTTAAATGTTGTGTAATTTATTTGCCTTTTCAAAAGAGCTACAGTCTAAAGAAAGATGTGCTATTCGCATTTTTGGATAATGAGGCATACGACTTCATGGGCTCCCAACGGTTGCTTTTTGATCTGACGAATATGAGAATGGCCGCCCGCTCTGGCGCCCCTTTTACCATTGAAAGCATCGAATCGGTACTTGAACTTTCGGCCGTTGGTCTACCAGACTCCAAGGCAAATGTTTCCACTTATTTTCTGATTTCGGATCCCGAAATTTCCCAAGCGGTACGTGCCTGACCTGTTAATTCGATTAACTTTCGACGCCCTGTCATTGTGCGTTTTTTCTAATGCCTTGACCTTCTTTGTTGATGACCAGTCTTTCTTCCAAGATTTATATTGCGCTCCTCCGTTCTGAAACCTTCATTTTTTCGGTCATCGTTATTTTCTCCAACCCTTGATCTTTTGAGTGGTAAAAATATTCATAATTTATATTTTTCGTTTCCCGCCACAGAAAAAGGAAAAAAGAAGTTTAGATTTCAAAACAAAGTGGCCATATTACTTGATTATTGCGCTAAAAGGTGAAGATGGTGACGTTTTTCCCAACATTGTCACAACGAACCACTGAAAAGTGCAGCCCACCGATGCTGTCACAGAAAGGGGTGTTTAACCAAGCACTTTTGAGTGTTTCCGTAAGGTTCTCTTCCCCAGAGTACAAAAAGGAGTATACTGTGTTGAGTGTCTGTATATCCTTCCTAGGAAATATTATTGAATTTATACGAACATTGAAGGTTCATGAGAGAAATGCTTAGTGTTTACGTAGCGATTTTTTTCGTCTGTGGTTTGCGCAGGAAGTAAGCAAAATGCTCTACCAGAAGCCAAAATGTTGGGATACATGAATTAATTGGTAAATGCATTCCATAATCTTCCTTGTCTTAAACTCACTTAAGGTAAATAGGCTATTTCATCAAATGATACCCAAAAATCTGATGTCGTCCCTTAAAAAAGATTATTTGGTCAGGGTCCTGCAGCATAAACCTCAACTATGTCTGTTATTTCAGATTGCCGGATTTATAACGTGCTTTTTTCCGACCGACAGCAAAAATGACACCCTGTAAAATGACTACTAAAGTCTATGATTTTCTCCTCATTGGTTTTCGATGCCCTTATAAGTTCAAATATATTTTACGGACAACATGCATGAAAATATTCTTTCATATACTCATTTGTTAGAAATTAACATCTTTTTTAGATTTTGTACATTAAGGAAAAGCATTTTTTTGGTTTTTAACATCCTTTATGATTCCCAAATAATTTTAAACCCTCCCCGCCTTTATATCTGCATTCATACTTCCAGCCTACATGCTGTATGGTGTCCGCTTTAGTAGAAATCATTTATATCTATACGCCATTAAGATTTCATATAGGACTCATAAAATGTTTAGTGGATGTGGACCCCGTTACGAGTAGCATTAATAAATAAACAGATACGACACCATATAAATGAACACGCTCTTAACGAATCTCACAATTTAACATTTTAAACTGGAAAACCATCGTTTCTTTAGGTATACAAATTGATAAAAACATAATTTTTTGCTAACTGCTTTCTATAAATATATTTGAATTTCATAAGAACATCAAAAACCAATGGACAAAACTCATGCTTCTTAAGCAGTTATTTTCCCATTTTAATTTTGCAGCAGGCCGGAACAAAACTCTTTCAAAATCTGACATCCTGACGTAACGGAAATATTTGAAAATTACGCTGCAGAATAATTTAATATTATATGCCTACCTTAATAGTCTCTTGTAATCGAAAACGCGTTCAGCATTTTGGTTAACATTTAATGAGATAGTAAATCTACTGTAGGTGGCCTTTTAGTCACTTGTAGCTGCCCTCTGAAATTATGTTGAGGAATCACGTTTTCAGCCCGCTTTACGATTTTCTTGCTATCACTGTCCCACAAACCGCATTTCTGTCCATATTAATAGAGCCGAAATTGATGGATCACAGTAGGCATCGTCGAAAAAAATTAGTCACAGACAAAGCTATTTGCTTGATTAATAGTGCCGAATCCGCTGGTCTTTGAAGTTATTCGAACTTCGCGTTGCTGTGAAGCATACCGACAGTTTGACCGTCGCAGTCCGACAGTGTCCACCGTAGGCTCCATGGAAGGGTGGTGCAGGGACGGTGACTTGCGCGAGATTTTGTTTAAAGTGATAGTAGACTTGTGCTGCATCTACCATACTCTCTCCTCCTCCCCACCTGAGCCCGGTGTCATGACAGAGTCAAAAAAACCGGAGATGGGAGTGGGCACAAGGGGCTGGTGCGGCCAGAACCGCCCCTGGGCGTACCACCACACCTGGCTCGGATCCCACGGAGTGGGAGTGCCATAAAGGCCACATTAAGAAGGAACCATTGCAGCCTGACTCTTAGTTCAACGCTCATCCTCTCCACACAAAGCGCACATTGGGCTGACCACGCAGTCCGAGTTACCCCGTCAGTTGGCAACCTTCCAAGCCACGGCATTTCAAGCGCGTTAGATTGTTCATAGTGAGGAAAATGCGCTGAGCTGTCGACCTCACTCTCTCTCCCACCCCCACATTCAGACCACCGTCCGAGCCGGTCAGTTGTCTGATGCGGAATTGGGCACAGCTGCTGGTGACCTCGTCTACGTGTACTATGTAGACGACCTGGCCCCCCAAACACAAGCACCAGGATTTCTCAAAACAAGAAGTTGAACGGCTCACATCTCACATTCGTGAGATAGCCAGACATCACGTTAAGAAGGAGCCATCGCAGCCTGACTATCAGACCACCAGTCAGCCACTCCACACAACACATATTGGACTGCCTGCGAGGTCTGAGTGTAATTGTCCTTTGGCAACCTTGTTACCCACGGCGCGTATCGCCCCGTGATATTCTCAAGTTCAGACCACACATGCAACAGAAGAGTCACATAGAGAAAGAGCCGAGGATAATACTTGCCTCTTCATCAGCTATGCAGACTGTGAGCATGTTTTTTGTTGTGTTTCGTGTGATCATGTGAGGTGCAGAGGCTGATGGTGAGATATGTAGTGTTGTGGTATAGCCGGCGGTGTTCTACCGCAGGTTTTCATGGGGACGCATGTGACCTAATAGGCCCATGCGGTGTGTAAATGTGCGTGGGCAGTAAGGACAGTTGCGACGGGTGTGGCGGGTGTACGTTGGTGCTCCTGGCACTGGTTTGCCGGTCTCTGTGCGATGGATTTGCAAGTGATCGACCAGGCCGATGTGCGATGTGCATGTGTGGTGACAATTAAGACAAGATAGGTCGGGAGGTGATGAGTCTGCGGAGGCTCTGCTGCTTGCACTGGTAGTCGAGATTATGGGTGGAGTATGGGAAGTGTTTATGGATGCGCAAGATGTGCTGACATCGCGGTGGATTCCGCTTTCGTGGATGCGCATGTGACCGAGTAGTTCCATGCGATGAGTGAATGCGCGTGGGCAGTGAGGGCACTGGAGGCGGCGGTCTCTGCTGTGTGTTGGTGCTCCAGGCGCTAGTTCGCCAGTCTCTGTGCGATGGATTCGCAGGTGACCGAGTAGACGGATGTGTGAGGTGAATGTGCGATCGCAATGAAGACAGGTTATTACTGAGTCCCCATCGCTGGTTCTGGTGACGGCGGTGGTGTTGAAGGTAGCAGGTGGCAGGTATTCGGAGGTGGAGGGAGTGGGGCAAGTGGTGTTCGTTGCCGTGGTCGGTGAGACATCGATGAAGTTGTTATCAGTGGTTGGGGTGGTCTTCGTCGTCGTGGGGTCTGCAGCAGATGTGGTAGAGGTTGAAGTTGTGGGATTGTTGTTGCGTCGAGTTCGAAGATGTTCGACCAGGCCGATTCGCGCGTGGAATGTGCGTTGACAGCGTGGGCACGTTGGCAGGCTTGGGCATTGGCGGTGTTGATTCGCGGCGCTTTTGACTTGCCAGCCGCCCTTTTGGCCCTAGCAACGGCGATCCGGTTGGCCTCGTAGATTGCTGCACCACTCTTCACTGATCTTCTCCATGCCGGCCTATCCTGAGCGAAGTCCTCCTAAGTCACCGGGTTGATTTGCAGTTGCTTCAGAGATTTTTTCAAAGTGTCCTTGTTGCGTCGTTTTTGACCTCCCTGTCGGCGAGCACCCGTAGCGACATCTCCGTAGAAAAGTCGTTTGGGTAGTCGCTCGTCATCCATTCTCACCAAAGTAACCACTGCATCGCAGTTTCAACTGTCTCAGCATGACGTGGATGCTGAGAATTCTGGTCCGCTCCAGGACTTCCGTGTCCGGGATCCTGTCTTGCCATCTCAGCTTCAGTATTATGCAGAGGCAGCTGAGATGGAAGTGATTCAGCTTCCTGGCTTGGTTCGAGTAGACGGTTCAGGTCTCCGCTCCGTAAAGGAGTGTCGTCAAGACGACGGCCTTGTACATATTCAGTTTGGTTTTCAGGTGGATACCGTGGCGGTTCCACATAGATGCCTGCAGCCGGCCGAAGGCCTGACTGGCTTTGGAGTTCTGTCGAGCAACCTTGTCGTCGATGCTCGTGTTGCGCGACAGCCTGCTTACCAGATTAGCAAAGTTTTCCCCATTTTCGAATTGAGCGCAGTTGACATTGATTCGTAGAATATTATGTTCCGCGCTGGGTGGCGGCTGGATCATGACAACCGTTTTGACTGTACTGATTTTTAATCCAAAATTGGCGTAGCCTGCGGCGAAGAGGTCCATGCTCCTTTGCATATCCTCCTCCGTCACGGTGTTCAGGGCACAGTCGTCCGCGAAGAGCAAGTCATGGACTGTAGTCATAGACACGCGCGTTGAAGCCTGCATACGCCGACTGTTGAGAAGGTGCCCGTCAGTTCTGTAGGCGATGCGGATACCAGGCTTCTCATCACGATAGGCGTCCATCAGCATAGCTGAGAACATGAGACTGAAAAGGGTGGGTGCCAGTACGCAGCCCTGCTTTACTCCGTTGGTCACTGCGAATGCTTCGGCTATCGTCCCGTTGTAAGTGACGCGCGCCGTTATCCCGTCATGAAGCTAATGCACCATGGGCAAGAACCGCTCAGGACAGCTGAATTTCTGCATGACTTTCCGCAGTGCGTCGCGATGCACCATTTCAAAGGCTTTCGTCAGATCCACGAAGGTAGTGTATAGGTGAGTTCGTATCTCCTGGCACTTCTCTTGTAGCTGGCGGGTGGCGAAGATCATGTCGGTTGTTCCGCGGTGTCGTCAGAAGCTACATTAGCTTTCCGGGAGCAGCCATTGCTCTAGGTGACCGTTCATACGATTGAGAAGGATACGGGCGAAGATCGTCCCAGTGATGTTGAGCAACGAGGTGCCTCTGTGGTTATCACAGAGTTGCTGGTTCCCCTTCCGCTTGTAGAGATGGATGATGGTCGCGTCTTTGAAATCCTAAGGAACATGTCCTTGGCGCTACATCTCTTGGAAGAGTGTTATGAGTTCTGCCATCAGCCGGGGCCCGCTGGCAATCTGCTGCACGGCCTGGGTGGTTTCTGGTAGGGAAGGCGGCAGATCCAGGTCATTGTTCGTGTCCACTTGAGGGAGATGGCTGATGAGCAATTAAGGACACGCCTGAAGTGCTCGGCCCAACTCTTCAGAATTTGCGATTTCTCTGTCAGCAGTGTTGTGCCGTCAGAGGTTAGCGGCGGTGCGGTTCCCTTGATGCAGCGGCCATAGATGACCTTGATGTCGTTAAAGAAGTTTTACATTTCATTGTGATCCGCATACCCCTGGATTTCCTCAGCCTTTCGGACCATCCAGGCGTCCTACGTCTCCCGCAGCCGTTGCTGTACAAGGCGGCGGCATCTGAAGAAGGCTGCTTTGGTGGTGTCAGTCCGAAGGTCCATGTAGGCTTTGTGTAGTTCACTCTTCTCCGCGAGTAAGTTGCTGATGTCGTCGTTATTGTCGTCAAACCTGTCCTGGTGTTGACGGCGTGTGCCTACGAGGACTTCGAGGGCGGTGGACTGGATGACATTTCGCAGTTGACACCATCATGTCTCCACGGTGGCGTTCTTATCTAGAGCGTGCAGGTCCTCCAGTTTATGGGTTATTTGGTTGCTGAAATCAAAACAGTGAGTAGGCAAATTTAACAAAAGGTATTTAACTTACTTGGTGGTCGCTTACCCTGGGGACTTCGTCGGCGTTGAAGTCGGAGCCTCATCTTGGAGATGACGAGGCGGTGATCCGTCCAACCATCGGCATCGCGTATCGGCTTGGTTACCAGCACGTCCAGTCGATCTCGCCTCCGGACGATAACATAGTCCAGCAGCTGCTAGCGCCGCGACCGAGGATGCATCCACGTGGCCTTCTCCCGCGTCGGAAGGCGGACGAAGGTGTGGGTCAGTAGGAGACTGTGTTCCACACACGTTAGCAGAAGAAGGAGGCCGTTATCGTTACAGCTACCGATACCGTGGGGACCCAGCACTCCCTGCCAGACAGCGTGGTATGTCCCGACGCGGGCGTTGAAGTCACCAAGGATAATTAACTTGTCCGCCTTCGGCACAGTCGCCAGCAGGGCGTGCAGGTCCTCGTGGAATTTGTCCTTCGCCGCATCAGAGCTCGTCATTGGGGAATCGTAGGCGCTGATGATGGTGGCGAACTTGTCTCCCCGAAGAGGCAAGTGGAGGCTCATCAGGCGATCATTGGTACCCTGTGGCAGACAGGGCAGACGTCTGTCAAAGTCGTTCCGGATGGCAAAGGTGACACCAGTGTCGCGTCGCTCTGCCATTGGCCGGCCGCTCCAGAAGAAGTTGTAGCCAGCACCCACCTCCTCCAGCTGACCCTGTTCAGAGATTCGGGTCTCGCTGAGAGCAGCACTGTCCACCTTGTAGCGCACCAGCTCCCGAGCGACTAGCGCCGTCCTCCGTTCTGGCCGGTTATTCCTAGGATTGTCTAAAATGGAATGAACATTCCAGGCAGATAGTATAAGCGGACACACCCGAGCATCCTGGAGGCTATGGCGCGTGGGATGGAGACGGGGTATTGTTGTTTGTTTGAGTTTAACGATCGCGTATTTTGCGATCTGCGAGCCGCGGCCGGCTGCAGAAGACTTGAAACCCAGCATTTGTTTGGGGCACATTTTATAGCCCCTTCCTCCGCGAGGAGGCAAGCAGTGCTGTCTTTAAATAGGGCTGCTTGGACATCCCAGACGGCTTCTGAACTCCACTATGAGTCACGGTTTTGTTTTAGTGGGAGAGCGACCCGAGTTAGCCTGTGCCACTTACGGGGTTGCGGTTACCCCCCACCGTAGGACATTTTGAGAGGGGGGAGGTGGGGAGTTCGGGAGTCAGACATACCGGGTGTGGAGGCACACACTGCACCAAAGACCCTCGCCTGGTTTAGCCCGCCGGTCGTGCTGATTGCCCGGGGTGTGGCCGCTGGGAAGAACCCAACTTTGAGGAGCCACAGGTGAGAGTTGGGTACCAGTTAGAGGCGGCCACAGGAGCATTCACCACCTGTACGAGACAATTGGAGCGACCAAATGCTATCTGTGTGGTGCTACCCCTAACTAGTACCCCTACACCCCTGTGGAGCCTACACAGTATAATCAAAACGATTTTGTGGAGAAACTTTTATAAACCTCAAGCACCCTTTTCAATACCTTTGTTGCCAGAAGGTTATATCGCATTTGCCACCTCTAAATACTCCGCCAACTCGCTGGCCTAACAATCGGACACAGCAATGAGGTACAGATATAGCCAGTGTTGTGAGACACTATTCTCTAATAGAAGAAATATTTTACGCAGTTTTGTTGATTAGGCTGAGCCCTCCCAATTCGAACTTTGTCTGGTCACACCCCAGTATATGCCTATATCTGTGGCCATCAACTGGGGAGATTCTCAATACACTAAGCAGCTGCAGAATAGCGGTACACCTGGAAAGCATCCCTTACATCATAAATTTGTCCTTTGTATTCATTGATGAAAGCTCACTGCAGCAAGTCTACTGGAACTAAGTTCAAACATTCCGCCCCTGGTACTGGCTTCTAAAATTCACGCATACTGATTGCTTAACCAGACCTCAATGACTGGCATATCATATTGGCGAGTGTTGCTACTAGAGCAAATTACGTAACCAAACACACAATAGGTGAACTAAAATCCTCCTTGCGATGTGAATGCAGGCGCGAGAATACAAACATGCATGTCCCCAACCACGGTTACTGAGAGAAGTACGTTTGGCGGGTGAACGTTCATCAATCGGTTTCAGGAATCACTCATTCCACTCTGCCTTGAGGCTCATTCTCGAGCCCCTCCAGCAGCCGACTAGCGGCTAGTAGTAGAATATGCAGATTAATATTTCCGGCAAAGACAAGGGAGACGGGAATGGCCCTTTCTGGCTTTTTAGCCGTCGTCAGCCTGTCATACCCAACCACAGGTGGTGCATCACCCGAGGATCGAGGTTTTACTGTTTTGCACTATCGGATAGACTATAGATACACCTGGCACAAACATATGGCTTGCAGCCCCGAGAGTCTGTCTTTGCATCCAACTTCGAATATCGGGATCCCTGTCGAAATTATCCTGACGTCAACTTTATTAATTTTATCAGTTGCTTTAACCGGCTGTGTCATGTGACACAGGCCTGGATCCTTGGCGTTTTCGGTCGGGGCTGGTTTATGGGGGAGAGTACTTGCGTTTCTTTGAGCACGAAAATACTGCTACTATTAGCAGCAACAACCTCTCGTAGAGTTCGATGCTTATATCGTTGCGTTTAATTCAGCGTTGATTATACTGGTTAACTTTCTTCACCACAATTGCTGCGATTGGTTCAAGTGGACGAAGTTCTCTAAGGTAGCGAAAAGTATGTTGGCCTTGATGTCATCTTGTTTTCGTTAGGATTGTTTTTTCTTCAAAATTTTGCAATTACGCGGTAAACTATGTTCTCAGCCTGCATTAGCAGACCACTCTGGTTTAGCATGAGGTTCTTTATGGCGTATGGCGGATCTCAAGCAAGCATACGAGGTGTGTCTATGAGCGAATTACTCCAAAACCATGATGGACGTCTCCGGCCTCGTCATTTAAAGTATGTGTTCGGTCATAGTAGATACTTAAACTTTCGATTTACTGCTATTCAACTAGGCATGTGTGACCATCTTCCGACTCCACAAAGACCTCGCGAACCGGCCTTATATCAGCCGGTAGATCATGTTAATAGTCGGTGAGAATTTTCTCAGGCTAATCATTTGACATAGATCGGAAACTTGCCCGCTTGTTTTCAGCAAGAATTAACCACCTAAAAGTTTTCAGTCAGTGGCGCTTGCCATGGATTTTTTCAATTCCTCCCCGATATGCGTTCCTAACTACTAACCGTGCTGTTGGTCAGGTATAATCAGCAAACTGCGTCACCCTAACTACTCAACTCGGGTATTTCGGCACTGTACTGCAATACCCCGACTTAACCTCACTCGAACCCGATTCTGACTGACCGCCGTGTCCAGGTAGGTATGCATGACTCAATGGAGTGAAAGTGTGCCTCGAGTGCACCTCCAATCCCTCGGTCTGTGGTGGATATAGCTGCATTGTCAACTGGTTCAACGTTCCTCGGGAGACTGGCTCCCTCGGCTGAAACGAAAGCTGGCCATTTGCGAGGCAGTTAGCCCGCAGCCTAAAACAACTGCTGGTAAAAATTGAATCACCCCTTCGAAAAACGGAGCTCCTATTTTGTCGCAATCATTAGTACAAGTTGCTGTTCTTGACACGCCTGCTTGTTTTGACAGTCATCGGCACGTTTCTTATATCTGTCTATGTGCCCCACCCTAACGAGTCCATATAAGCTAAGCAGCTGCAAGGGAGTGCTGGCTATACTATAAATTTAAGCTGTTACGTGTTACACATATCGACCTCCGTCGAAGGGTTTTCTGCTGAGCTGTACTTTTTTCAAATTTCATGGGAGGTTGCCACAGCTGCTTACACAAGACGTCTTTTGCGTGCTTTTATGGGTGGATTCGCTAAACACCTTCATATTGTTACACGCTCAGACGAGCGCACCCAGGCCATCACGATTGTAGTTACCGGCGTAGCAACACTCAATACATCTTCACTTTAAAGAGTTACGCATTACGGTTGACTAGAAGCCATGGCTTAGAAGGCTGCCTACTGACGAAATAACTCAGTTCTCTCAAGATGGAGAATCAGGCTGTAATATTCCATTCTCAATATGGTATCAATGACACTCTTACTGAGTTGGGACCCGAGTCTCCCTTTTGTTGTTTGTATGAAATTCTGATCCATTATGCGTGGACCGGGCGTATGTGGCACGCGTAGACTGGCTGTTTAGCCTTGTCAACCACTGCACCTGATACCACCTCTATCTTCTTGACAGCCTGTGCATGATAGTGGGCGAAGACAGGGTGTGCTAGATGCGGCGCAAGTCTACACTAATTTAAAACACTCAAGTCATCGTCCCTGCGTCCAACACTTTGTGGGGCATACGGTACACATCGCCTTCGCCAGTGTTGACCTGTCTGTAAAAATTGCCGTGTGCTGTGCGGGAGTGTGTTAGTGAGGTTGCTAATGTTATTCACATAACGGCAAAATGGTCAGTGTTTAGTAGAGCAAGACGCTCTTTTTTAAAGTAGCTTTTTTGAAAACTTAACAGCGAAAAGTACTGTCCAAATACCCTGACCCAAATAAAAATACGAAAATGTAAAAAAGCAAATTGCAACGTAAAGTACAATGTGACTGCCGAGTACCGAGTAGAATATTAGTTTCTCTATTTCGTTCTCAGTGCATGTTAAAAAATTTTGCCGGAAATGGAATAACCAATCGCTGATGGGCTGACTTACCACGAGCAATAAGACGAAAGAACTCGCCAGATTAGATGGAGAAACTTTGCAGCACGTAGATCAGAATAAATGGATGACCAGAATCTTCTACAAATAAGCGAAGTTTCCGCCGTCGTAACTTTCGAGTATTCTACAGAAAAGACAGCCATAAGTCCTGATATTTTCAGCATTATCCAAGCTGACATCATCAGCACTTCGTACCTATGGTAGCATCGGCGGTCCATTGTTTCAAAGTAGCGCGTAATTCGCAAATAAACTGGCAGTTCGACCGATGCTAACAACTATGTGCACCTTGTGTCACATGGCATGGTGAGTGTAGTAAGGTGACTTGCGCGTGAATTAGTTTACAATACTAGCACACTTTCGCGGCATCTGTTGCACTATTTCCCCCTCGGCTCTGTGGCAGTACAGAATCAGGACGGGTGGAGGCACCTCGAGGGCAGTCCATCGTCAGATATAGCCACAACAACAAAAAGGCGACACTTATAGGAGGTGAAAACAAATAAGTGCCCAGTGATGCAAATCTGGAGGTGACTGCGCAGGGCTCTGTACGCTAGTGCCATATCAATAAATTGATTGATGGAGTTCCCATCCGCGGATTGGGCTTTAACCAATCCTCGACTCATCTTGGTTCCGGTATGGGCGATCATCTTGACGGCTATGAAGTTGAACTCATGGCCCACTTCGTAAGTGTGGGCAGCAACTTGCGATAATTCTTCACTTCGTCACACAGCCAACTTATGTTAATGTATGCGCGATCCCAGCATGCGTTCCGTCTGGCCTGTGTAATTACGAGGACAGTTTAGACATTGGGCGCGATACCCCACCCCTAGCGTTTGGGTGTTGTAGAACAGGTTCATGTATGTTGTGCGGGCTAGTGGGACTAGGTGTGCTAACGAGGTTGAGACTGTGATGTCTTATCGTGGAGGCATATACAGTCGAGTTGACCCATGCGATGACTGAATGATCGTGGGCAGTTGAGGCGGGTGTGGGCTGGTGCTCCTGTCACTGGTTAGCCAGTCTCGGTGTGATGAATTCGCTAGCTGAGCAGAAGAAACTGCTTCAACCCCAGAAGCGGTAAAATTCAGAAGCAATTCAGCAACAATGGCTGATATTTATATCTTCTCTGTTAGATATTAAGTTGGGTTTGGGTGTTTCCAAGCATTCTTCGTACATTCTAATGTTCCGTTTGAGTAATTACTTATTGTTTCATGAGATCAAGTTTCTCGATTTGCTTTTTAAAAGTTTCCCTTTTTCAAAGTAACAGGAAATGCAGAAAACAGTGTTTAAAATTTACCACGGTTCAAAATTTGACCTTGAGTGTCTTCATGTATTCCATCTTTTATTGTTTCTTTCTGCTCTCAGACGATAAATGTCACTTCGGCCATCTGGCGCGCTCTAAATAAATCTACCACAGTCTTCCCTGGCGTGAACTTCGTAAATCTAACGGAGGTGAAACCCGGCCTTCCACTCCCACCGACGGTTTCTTTGCAAGCCCTTTTAACCCAGTACCGGAGGATCGGTCGGCAACTTAGTCACACAGTCATTTTCGATCGCGATGGCCCTCCATACGCGGATCCCCGCATGGACTCCTTTCTGGATGTGACTTGGCCTCCCGAATCACTGCCTTACGCTGATGGGATCCTTCTGAATCTCGCCAATGTTGTGGCCAACGCAATCTACTCTGTAAGCTTTTTGGCCTCAGGGATTGAGTTCTATGATGTTGGATTTTTTTCCCAATCTTCCTGTGTTTGTCTGCTTACTGACTGCTGTGGGTACATTTTGTCACAATGGACTCGGTCGATAACAGTTTACTCTCCCCTGTTGTGTGTTCTATGCACAGTCATCAGACCTGATAGTCTAACCTTCACAAGCGACGATTACCACCATTGTCTCTAGGATGCGGGGATTACCTGCGTGTGACTTACAGCCAGAAAGGTTTTCAAAGCATCGGTCTAACTTACTCCCGCCATGTTCTACTGTGGGGGCAACTAGGAGTGTGACGCTGAATCCACGTGTACGCGTGCCACACACTAATCTGCTTTACTTCTTTGAATAAAACAATTCCTGACGACGTGGCCGCAAAGCAATCGGATAAAAACAATAACGTACTGAGCAGGCGATGGGAAGCAGCCTGTCGTGGTAGCTTTATCGGGCATTTTAATGTGACGTTGAATCGACTCTACCTGCAACCAAAATCTGTAACAAGCGCGATCGACGCGTCCACAAGTTGATACCAATCCAGATACTAGCAACGGTATTAGGCTGTAGATTTCCACTGAAGCCTTGCCATCATTCAATTTTTTTTCGGGATTATTCGTTCGCCAAACAAGTTCCGACAATTGATTATGGTGGGCACGAAAAAGAAAACATATCCCAGCCCTTGACCGTCGTGGTCATTCTCCTTTCTGGATGGATATGCACTTCGTTGAAATCAGGTGCAAATTTCCGAGGTTTGTTCTTGCAAGCCGTTCCTGGCTAGTTGCAGCAGCCACTGTATGAGTACTGCATTTGCTAGCGGCCCACAAGTTTCACAGGATTCCATGGTGTCAAATAACGTGCGAATCTGGTCGCCGAGTTCGAAAGTTACCTGCCCTCCAGTACCAATCCTAATACTGTCCGGTTATGGGATTTTCACAAAAATTCTGAAATTCGGATTACATAAGTGGGATTTTAATATTGATTTGTATGCAACATAATCCCAGGGTATTTTAGTCACGCCAGGATACCAGCTTTCGGATGCTCTTCTTTTCGGTTGCCTGCAAAACAACACTCGGTAAAAATTACTTCTTATATTGTACGAATTTTTCAAATTGATTTCTGATATCTCCATATATATCATATAAAACAAGCTCAAAATCTTCTTTCTTATACTTATTTGGGAGAAGCTTACGTCTTGAAATTTCTACATGAATCAATGGTATCTGTAAGGTTCCAATGCCCGAATAAGTTTTACCCCTTCCTGCGATTGAACTTGTACTTGCTGGATATTTTTCGTATATGAAAAATCATACAATTTTCTAAAGTATGAAGCAGAAGTCTTATAGGGTTTATAACATTGTTCAATGAAATTCGATCATGTTCTATACTTATAAGCGGCATTAATAAATTGACGTCTGCAATGCTGTATGAATGGGTATTTTTCAGTCCTTAAATTAACATAATTATAAACTTTCGTAAGCCTAAAACGCCCTTTCTTCAGATTGAACATTTAGAGAAGACGTAATTTGCTACCAAAGAAGCACGAGAACGATATTTTTATACCTGTCACCTGTAAAATACATTTGAATTTATAACGGCTTCGATAATCAATGTGAAAAATGTTTATGCTACTTTAGTCGTATTTTACCGAGTCTTGTTTTTGCAGGTGATTTGAAAGAAACTCATTCTAAAGCCGGCATCCAGGCGTAACCGAAATACTCTGGGATTATTCTGAACTCCAAGCAGTATTACGCATTTCAGAATTTGGGTTATAATTGCATCAGCTAGACTAGATACTGTAGGTGAAATCTCGACGCAGTCGAACTCTAGCCGAACATTATCACTATCCTTGACTTAAAGTCAGTTTATGGACAAGGTTAACTTTCAAATTGAAGTGTTTGACTCTGCTACAGAAACGAAAGAGGAAACCGCCAGAAAACTAAGCAGTTTGTTTACGTTTACCATGACCGAACTTAATTTCATATCATATGATTTTAACCCCGTCTAACCTTAGACCCTAAATAGCCTGCCTAGTTGGTGAAGATTCGCGCCTTGACCTTGTTTAAAGACTGCACCTTTCCCCGAGTGTATCACCCTAGTCCTCCGCCTTTCCACAGGAAATTGTCACTACCGGTGATCTGATGCCTCCGATTCAGTCTGTCACACCCGGTGAACTCATGGACTGTTTCGTGAAAAACCCCGGATGTGACCTTCTTCGAATGGTATGTCGCAAGGCTGTGTCAACTTGACTTTAAATTTGCTGTTCTGGATTGATGCAGTTTTATTTTTACAATAAAAACTGTTTGCAGATAGAATAAATATTTCACTACCTTTATTAAATAAAATGACCCAAATCGAACCATGTGTCAATTAATAACAGCAAGCGCGTGAGAAGTAGTCACCTATCCGTCAAAAGGTCTTGCTTGAACTAACCCACATACAGAGTTCTTCTTGCCCGCGGAGTACCGCTCACAAGTGCCGAACAGCTTCAAGTTTGAAGAATTTGGATTCCAAATGTGTTCGTTTGAAAGTTGATTTCTATTTGACGGATATCATCCTAGTACAAGGGTAAACAAGCAGTCATACAAAGTCGCTAGTCAGAGTGAACCAACTTAACTACCCGCCCGTGAAGTTTTGCAGTCCGTTTCTCGGCCCCAATTGTCGCCTACCATGGCATCTCGTTGGCGTCACCGGCGTCCACGAGCCAAACCAACCCACTTTCTCCCTTCTTCCTTTTCTGATCTCTTCTTTTAAATTCCCTCCTCCAAATCCATCATCTTCCGAACTTGTGTGCCAATTTTACTTATCGTATTTTTGTTACTCGGGTAACTTGGCAGTCTCGCATGCATTCGAATTTTGACCCCACCATTTTAACTGAATGTTCCAGCTTACTAGTTGCTCGTTGGGCAATCGTTTCAGGGTATTTCAAACGGCCGCCTTTCGTACGCCTGCTGCTGAGTAGGGTGTTATGACCGAAACGAAACCGTTGATTCTGTCCTATATCTTTAGCCCGGGCGATTGACGTAGGGCAACTTTGTATCATTTGCCAAAGGCAAATGTTGAGCCCGCATTGTGGTATGTTCTAAGAACGACTTGATTTTAGGCGAAGGTGCTCTAGTGGTCATTACGTCTGAACTGTGCACAAAACGCGTCTTAGTCATTTAGGCATATTAAAATTGAAATATGTCCAAGAAAGCTCTGTCGTCTCAGTCTTTTGAAGTCTATTATTGGTCGCAGGAATCCAGAGGTTTTGAGATTCAAGCTTCTTACGGAATTCATCTCCATTTTGCGGGGATATTTTAAAAGACCCGATATTGTTTAATCTTTTTGGGTAGACTTCACCTCCTGGCATTTCCTTCCAAAGCACTTAAATCGGCCTGCCTTCCTCAACCATAAAAATATAATCTGCTGGGCTTTGTGTAGCATTTACACAATGTACGCCGAAACTATTAAAGTTCGCCGCGGTGGGTTCCCTAGGTTGCATGGCTAAAAGGGGACGGCTAGTCTGATTCCAGTCCAGAAAAATCGTAGCGTCTTAATCCGATTGCAAATCCGTGGGCAGCACGAGTATCTGCATCGATATCACTGGAAAATCGTCGGTCTGGTTTCGGTTAATAATCATATACCTGTCCATCTTACTGATAGAAACATTTTCTTGCTCGAAGGCCTGAAAAATGCAATTGAGCGGGTTTTCCGTCACCACACTCATGCGCCGAATGGGTGGCGCTGCTGGAGAAAATCGTCTCCGTTATAAGTGCAAAAACGCCGTGCGTCACCCATATCCCGGCATCCGAGGTGCCAAATTCATGGGGACTGCCCTTTCTAATTTCTACCATTCTTCGGCAGCCTGTAGTATCCTGCAATTTAAGACACTCCCGAACGTCCGACTAAGTGCTTATTGATCATTTCCACAGCTTAATGATATAGTTTTTAATTCTGATTGTAATTTCTAATTGTGACTTTTTAGCACCTGGAACCCGACGTTGTGAACTTTCTGCTGAGTTTGTCGGGGCCTATTCCGACACAGGGCTATCCTCCCATAGACGGCCGAGAATGGCGTTTATCTCATGTAGTCGCACGCCTCCTGATGGGGTTAACAGGCGAACGCCTCAAAGAATGCCCACCTGCCGATGAGTATGGCGCCTACACCTACATGTATGGTTGTAAGTATATTTTGCACTTTTTGCTCACCATCGTCCTTGTGCTTTTTTGTCCCTGTCCCCTGCCCAACCTCCAAACTATTTTGTTTGAAGACTTCAATGGAAGCCAGTGGTGCTACCGGAGTTTAATTGACACCTCAACTGTGTTCTTCTTCCTCGACGGAGGCCGAGTTGCTGCTCCCGGCTGGGTACGCAGCGGTATTTTCGGGAACACAAGGTACGTGCGCATGTATCGAAGCGCCTCCGACAGCCTGGACAATTGGACAATCGCACTCGGCACTATCTTGACCCTGCTTGCGGCAGTGGTCGGCATCGTGGCTCAAGTTTTCAACAGAACACTTTTCCCGCGCCAACGCGATTCCAACCATCAGGTTCTAACGTCCGATTTTGCAAGTATACCCACTTAGGCATCATGACTAACTGTTTAGACAAACTCCCATCCCGTTCTTTTGGACAAAGGCATGTATGACATACTTTAAATTGCTTTATTTGAAGAAGTACATTTTATACTGGGATTTTTATTGTTGGTCAGGCTTTTATGGCCGCTTTTTCCTGAAGTTTTTCTGACTTTTCTTTCGCCTTCCGCACGGCGCTCACAAGACGTCCATTTTCAGCAAGAACTTTCAGCAGTTCTACGATGAAGGGTAGGTAGTTATGTCGACGTCGAAGATTTTCCGTACGTTGAGCAGCCGCTTTGTCCTTCTCAAGGGCGATATTCTGTCTGAGCTGTTTGACAAGTTCATCGTCCGGCTAAAAATCGAAACTATACTACTGAGTGGAGCGTTTTTCTTTTGATTTAAGCAATTGGTATAACCTAGTTTTCTTTATTCTTCGTGACTATCTTCACAAGTCTGCCTACCATCTTAACTCGGGTCTGCAGTTTATGCTCAAAAATATTTACTTATTGGATTGAAATGTGTATACCCGTTTCGATGCTAAGTAGTTGCATCTTGATGCCCTAGAAACCCGTATATTTACGCCGACGGCTTACCAATTGATGGTCAAAACTAGTAGTGCTATAGACATCTCAACAGTTCCTAGTGCAGCGAATAGACGGAACACTAAAAACTCACAGCAGGGGACTTGAGCAAGTTGTCCAGTTGTGTTTCGTACAGGTTGAGGCGGCTTGGAACGATGGCCATGAGGTTGAAACGTCCATCAACACAGGCCTGCACACGATTAAGCAGTACAGGCTTGATGACATCGATCCAGGAAGACCCTGTGGGGACAGGGCCGTGCTCCAACGGTACTCCCTTCAATCCATCAAGCTCATAAACGACACCATCGATGGGAACATAACCAACGAAATGATAAGCATCTTCTTCTCTGGAATGTCTGCTGCTGTTAAGCTCAAACGTTTGGGGACTGAACAAACAATATTTAGAAAGACCATCTTACTAGCTAAAACTGTTGTGCACGGAACGTATTTTGTCGCAATTTGTTAGGGCGTTACCCTTCATCTACAGAAATTATACATGAAAAGCGCAGACCTTGCTATCAAATTCTAGCACAAAGGACTTAAAGTCGGAGAGAGTTTCGCCGATTTTCACACTTGAAGATGGGAGATTTAATAAAACATTTATGATGGCTTGAGTGGCGCAAGCGTTCCTTATCACCTTAAAAGTGAGTCAATAAGGCGGCAAACTTGTTCTGCAAAAAATATGGACTTCAACCGGTCGTCTGTAACCAATTTCCCTGGATTATTTTCTTCTTTCTCCCATTTGAACAAAAATATAAGACCCAGTGCGTCAGAAATATTGCTTGTGTCGTTTAAGTCGTATATTTCTTCGCAAACCAAGCCCTCGACTCCTATTTACAAATCTGAAAAAAGGCAAAGACGTTACCAAATCCTTTCATGAGTTCAGTAAACACTCCTGGATCGCTTTCGATTAGACACCAGTTTCCCGCGTCAGCCATCTGCAGGCTAAGAGAAAAGGCATAGTCTCTATGAATAATAAAGAAAGATTTCAAGAACAAGAGACGGGTGCAGAGAAGAGGTTGTGTACACAATCAAATTTGACGGCGAAGGAATGGAAAGCATGGGCTTCTGAAAAAGGGACCATCTGGACGAGGTTGTGTAACGGGCGGGACATCAGAAGGGAGGCAGCGAGAAAATTATTAACCACGCACAAATGTTCAATCGTGAACGCCTTAGGTCGTTGATGGTTTGCTGTGCAAGAAGCCGTGAAAAATCGAGGAGCAACTTGGGCAAAACCGTTATCAAGCCTGCCCGTCCCCAAGGACTTTCATTATTTCAGGCACTGTGCGAGGTAACCACCCTTGAGAAATCCATGATATTAACTGTGATTTAAAGCCACATGTACAAAAAAACCTTAAGAAAACATGTGGAAAATGCTTAAGAATGTTACTACTATCCGTATTACGCCGTCCGCAGGAACCGATACGTCCCACAATACCGGTTCAATCGCACCACGAATGATGTGTCAGCTGTATAACCTAATCAGGCCATTAATATCCGACTTTGCACACCATGCTTCTCTCCTGCATCAAGTACGCGATTCACTTTGCCATCACCCGTATGGCGGGCGAAACGTCACATGCCAACATATGTACGTCTCATCTAAGTGGGATACATGCGCCATGGTGTGACTTTGTACGTAGTGGAGACCAGATAGTGCGCGGCACGCGTAGACGGGTCGTGTGGTTTGGTCAGCCACTGCGCATTATTTTATCACAAGCTGATTAATAAACTCCGGTAGTCGTCTGGTTCACCGGACAAGAGAGAATAAGGCTGACAATGGGGGCTCCATTAAAACGGCACTTCAGCGCCTCCCTCACCATAGTATATCTAATCTTCTGTAATTTACCACGACACGCTAATAGTTATGGCTTCGAAGGCTGTCAACTGATGGAATAACTCAAGCCCATGACGGGCATATTGGAGTGACCGAAGAGCTGGGCATTCGGCTGAAATAATTCCGCCTATGCGGCCCTTGTGTCACTTACTGATGTGAGATCCTAGTCGATCTCACCAAAAGCCGGGTGCATGTATTGGAGGGGGGGGGGGCAGATGGGGCGGCACGCGTAGACGGGTTCACTTTTTCGGTCACTGTTCGCGTCCACCTCCGGGCTTCTTGGCACTATCTTGCCATCGGAGCAAAATGGGTGAGAGATTAAATAGTGCGGTAAATGCTGTGCGAGTCACCAGTGCTACCCCCCACTCCGTGGGGCACGCAGTAGACATAATCGTTTGTGACTGTCGGTCTGTCATGTATGTTTATTCAGTGGGACAAGTCGCAGAGTTATGACAAGATGGACTGTGGTGCAATTTAATAATCAATAGTCTCGAACAAAGAACAACGTAGTCTATTACCGCTAGGATTTACCGACGTGACTGATACTAGCCAATCAGGGGCCTAGAGACAAAAAATAGGGAAGGGGATTGCAAACGGGGTAATAGCCGACGGCAAATAAAACCAGCACGGAAAGACGTAAATTCGATCTAAACAGCATGCAAATATCGTCCAAAAAAGCAAGTACAGAGTCAACCACGGTGTATGGTGAAAATTCCTTTTGTACTAGTGAGATGGTGTTTGCTGTTGTCAACTAGCAGACACGCAGTAGGACCTAGCTAAGAGGGCCCGTGGGATTTGCATAAAGACATTAAATGTTGAGCATACGACGATGGTGTTTTAATAGTTTCAGTTTAGGGTCAGCTTAATAGGCTGACAAGTGGGCGTGTCAAGCTAACGGTTTGAACTCTTGGATTAACGCGCGACTAATACAGTTTTAAAGGTATCCATGAAATTGACGTGTGGGCCTCAGTGGAGGGAACTATCTATACCTGCGTGTGCTATACTAAACGCCCAGACACTTCAACAAAAGTGACGTGTAATAAGGGTTGACTTATCAAGCGTTTTCTGTCTGCTAAATAACGAAGTTACGAAAACGTTTTGGTTCTAGAAATATAACTTCTCCAGGTCTTAAATATCATAAACGACGTAAATGACAAATAATGCAGATGATGTCAGGCATTAGTTTCATATAGAACAAAGATTTGTGTCAGGTGAGACTGAAAAAGTTTTGCGTGCCTTAACAGCTACGCATAAACACTGCTCTTAAGGTGTCAGGTTAGCAAGTGAAAAATTCTTAAGTCTGCGGTAGTCGGCAGGAAAAATGTATCTTCTCAATGTGCGGTTACAACATAGCGTAATTCTAGCTTACGACAAAAAATTGCGGTCTTCAGGTACTTACAGCGTAAAGACTAAATTACGCACTCACATGAACCACATGTAGGATGGGGGTATGGTTCTAAGTCTACCCTATAAAGTTATTAGAAAACAAGAGGCAGATGATTGTAACCATCAGTTTATAGTTGTTAATGAGAAATTATGCAGCAACAGCCCTGACATCCAGGCTTGAGGACCTTCACGAGAACTGGATGATCCATATAGTGTTGATGCAAATGACTGAGGTTTTGAACTACAGAAACGCTTCCCAAGAGGGACTGGCTGTATGGAGAATAGGTGCGATTTCATGGCCACCCACGCGGGCCTCGACGCGACTCGTTTAACTGAACACGTAATGTCAGCTAAGAGAAGTAGAGTTTTAAATAATGGTTAATTTCGCATCGCTCCAGCATGCTGCGTGGGCGCAAAGACGCACCGATATGCTATCTGGGAGCATGCAATCTTCACGCAGTTCGCTGCAACACAATGATACAAATTCTTTTATATGTATTAAACTTCTCTTTTTCTTTGAGTTAAAATTGAAGTTGATGATAGCAAAATCTGTGATATCAATACTCTCAATTACAGAACTGCATAGAATTCCCCTAACTTTAGAACATACAAAGTAAAGAATAGATGGCCCACATAGCCTTCCTAATTTTCAATGTAATATACAACAATGCAAGCGTTAACATGTGTTCAAAGCTGGAAAAAGGGAAGGGCGTGCCCTACAAATAGAAATGACGAAACGTCCGTGATCAGCAGCTTTAAAACGGACGCCAATATTTGTGGGCGATTTAAAGCTTTAATATGGGGTTTAAACTAGTCAAACATTTTTGGACTAGCCACCAAAGAGCGAAATATAACGCAAATTCATTAGCCAATATCTTGTCAAGGGTCTGTTTACTGCCTGATGGAAATCTTTCAGACGTGACGTCAATTTACGCTGAGCATGTGTGCAGATAAGATCACGTTCGCATAAATAAAAGAATGCGTTTTAAACGGTTGATGAAATATCATTAATGTAAAGCAAAAACAAAAGAGGACCTACCATGTTGCCTTGAAGGACACCACTTTTAATAGGAGTCTCAGCTGAAAATGAGGACGCAACTAAGATCTTTTGTTTACGATTCAATTCAATTCAATTTATTGAGGGAAATAGGCATTGGCCTTTGAGTACACTATTTTTAACGCAAAATTAATTGCGGTATACAGAGGAACCGTGTGGGTTGCAAAAGTACAAAAGGTGATCATAAAATATAACAAGTGGTGCGTGACTCTCGAGGGTTAAGATAAATTCTTCATCGCTCTGGCTAGTTTTGGAACATAAAACTGTCAAGGTTCCGTTAAAACTTTCTAGCGGTGGTGACATCACAAAGTCTTCAGGGAAGGCATTCCATGGTTTTACCACTCTGACAGAGGAGGAGAACTTTCGCCCATCCAGTCTCACCTGCTAGACGCGTGGTTTCAATGGGTGACTTCGGAGATGGGTCGTGGCGGCAAATTCAAAGAAGTCCGAGAATTCCAGGCAACAATCCAATCCCTTCACAATGCGGAATGTATGCAGGAGATCACCATGCATTTGTCTATAACTCGAAGGGAACAGATTAAGATTCATTAGGCGGGTTGGATATAACAAGGAGCTTTGAATCCTTACCATTTTGGTGGCTTTCCTCTGTACTCTTTCGAGGCAGTTCTGATTTTGAACTGTCCAGGGTTTCCAGGCTTGCAGAGTACGTTCCAAATGCGGCTTAATGAATGTTCCGAAAGTCTTAGTGAAGAGATCATCATCGAAATCTAAAAAAGCTCGTCTGATGGCATGCAGCACCGCAATTGCGCTTTTCGTCAATTTCGAGCAGTGAGAGGATGGTTTTAAGGTGGTGGTCGTCAGCAAACTAAGATCCTTTTGGGTTTCCACGTCTTTTAAGGCATCACTGCTGAGAAAAGAGCTTATACTTTCGGCAGATCCAGATGGGCTACCTAAGAGAAGTATTTTACACTTATCGACGTTGAACCGCAAAAACCAATGATTCGACCACTCCTCCAACCGAGCTAGGTTGATCTGTAGTTTATCTTCGTCAGCAGGGCTCTGGCTTACATTCCATAATTTAATATCGTCGGAAAACACTGCTGCTTCACATACCAGATTCCTGACACAATCGTTCACGTTCACGTTCAAGGAACAAGGTTAAAAGCTTTATCTTCCAAAGCCGACGGGATTACGAGAGGGATTTGCTACAGAGAGCAGTTCACAATCCCAAATTACTCTACAGCTATGTAAGAAAAACCACACGTAACAGGAACCCGATTCCTGTTATGAGAAACGATGACGGTTTCGAGATATCAGAAAATAAAAACAAAGCTGAACACTTTTCCCAGTTCTTTCAGTCGGTTTTCACTAGAGAAGCTGTTTTTATTCCATCAAGTTACGAGACTACAGGAGTGCCACTTATTCAGGATATGCTCTTTCAAGAAGCGGCGGTCTTTGAAGAACTAAAAAGTCTGAAGGCATGCAAATCCCCTGGCCCCGACGAGATTCCAGCAAAGCTACTCCTCGAACTTGCTCGAGAGCTGGCCAAACCGCTCTCCTTTCTGTACCAGAAATCGTTCGATACGGGAATTCTTCCTACCGACTGGAAAACAGCCCACATCGCACCGCTTCACAAAAGTGGTAGTCGTGCATTTGCTACAAATTACAGGCCTGTCAGCCTGACCTCAATCTGTTGCAAGGTTATGGAAAAGGTTGTCAAAAAGGAATTGATGATTTATTTAAAAACCCGTAACCTCTTATCGACTGCACAATACGGCTTTCGTAGGGGAAGATCGTGTGTTACGAACTTACTTTATACGATGCAAAGCTGGACAAAAGCACTCGATGCAAAAGACACTGTGCATGTGGCCTACATTGATTTCCAGAAGGCCTTCGATAGTGTTCCACACCAGCGTCTCCTTCACAAGTTGAGAATGTTCGGTATTGGCGGCAAACTTCTTACGTGGATCAAGAATTTTCTCGTCGGTCGTTCCCAAGTGATCTGCGTAGGCGGATCGCTATCAAAGCGCACAGTCATCAAGAGTGGAGTCCCACAAGGTTCAGTGCTCGGACCGATCCTATTTCTTTTGTTCATTAAGGATTGTGTACATGAATTGGACTGTAACTTTGCTATGTTTGCGGACGATATAAAAATCTGGAAATTTATCCACAATGCTGCGGATGCAGACAATTTCCAAGAAAATCTTCGTCGATTGGACGAGTGGTCCCGCAAATGGCTCTTGTCCTTCAACTCAAACAAATGCACCCTGCTACGTCTGGGAAATCAAAATCAGGTCACTGATATGCGACCCTACTATTTGAACGTTTTGCCACTCCGCGAACCACACACACAGAAGGATCTTGGAGTTTGGATGAAAGACAACCTGAAGCCTTCTACGCAATGTTCCAAGGCAGCTAAATCCGCCAATTCAATACTGTACGCTATCAAGCGGGCATTTAAAGTTTTCGATGAAGACTGCTTTTCTAAAGTCTTTGGTACGTTTGTAAGGCCACATCTTGAATATGCGATCCAAGCCTGGCGACCGTGGACCCAACAGGACTACAACATGCTCGAAAGGGTGCAGCGGCGAGCCACAAAAATTAGTTAAGAGGTCAAGCTGAACTGCCATATGAGATTCGTCTAAATAACCTAAAGCTCTATCCTCTGAGTTATAGGCAGTTGCGCGGAGACTTGATACAAACCTTCCGTATCGTGCGTGGCATGGATTGCGCCCTCCTATGTGATGACTTTTTTTCCAACTTGCCACTACGAAAAAAATCTCCGAGGTCATCCATTCAAACTAAGTGTGCCCCAAGTAAGATTGGATGTTAGGAAGTATTTTTTCACCAACCGTGTCGTGGAACCGTGGAATAACCTACCTGAGGCGATTGTTATGACCCAGTCTGTGTATACATTCAAACATCGGCTTGACATACATATGTTACAGTACCACGAAGACTATGTGACTACTTAACCTTAACAATATCAGTGTACCACGTAAACCTGCCTGCATTCACTTGACTGTTACTTTTTTTAATTGCTTCTTATTCTTGCTACTTTTATGTAACAAATAGGGATTTCAAAGGCGTAAGCCTATTTTCCTCAAATACACTGAACTGAACTGAACTGAACGTATAGTAAAAACAGTATTGGTTCTATTACTGAACCCTGATGAATCCCACTCTCGACCGCAGCAGAACGTGACCTCTCTTGTTCATTGCACACAACCTGGCGCAGACCCAGGAGGAAGTTTTCGATCCACTTGAGGAGGTTACCTCTGATTCCAATTCGTTCAGGCTTGTACAGCAGTCTCTCGTGCGGCACAGTATTGAAGGCCTTGTGAAAGTCAATGAAGGCAATGCGAGCCGTGTGTCTATCTTCACGTGCTTGGATCCACCTCTGTAGCGAATACAGCAAATTTTTTGTGCAGGATGTTCCTTTTATGAACCCGTGTTGACAGCTTGATAACGAATTATAAGTCGCTAGGAATTTTAGCAATTCGCTCTTAATGATCCTTTCCATAATCTTGCCAAGGATGCATGTCAAGCTTATGGGCCTGCAGTTTGTCGCTGACACCTGGCTACCGCTTTTGTACAAGGGAGTTACATGTGCCAGTTTCCAATCGATTAGAAATGTTTAGAAGTCAAATGCCTATTGAAAGAACACTGACAGAGGTGCGGATAATTCATTGGTGAGTTCTTTCAGAAGCTTGGGTGGTAGCTCGTATGATCCTAGGGATTTTGACTCTTTTAGATCCTTTTATTCCTTTTTGATCAGAAATTCTGAGAATAGTATGTGGCTAATGCTTGCAGTCGGCGGGTTATCCACTGAGGGACGAAGGAACCTTGCCTCGTTTGTGAAGATTGAGTGGTACAACTGTGAAAAGTACATGGTTAGATATGACGTACTGAAATCAGTAAGTGGACTACGAAGTCCGAAAGCTTCTAACTTAACCATGAGTCTACTATGAGGCAATTTCTCAAAGGCCTTGCTAAGATCATTACGAAGAGATGTTAACAGGTTAAGAGAAAACAGATAACATATTTCACAAGAGCGATCGGGAAGAAAGCCATGTTGGGAAGAGCTAAGAAGTTGATTGGTTATGCAAATATCTGTAATTTGTACGGCAATTAATTTTTCAAAAAGATAAGCAAGAGGAGGTGTTTTGTGAACACCGCGATAATTGTGAACACCCGAGCGTAAGCCAAATTTAAAAACTGGAATAATAATAGAGTTTTTCCAATAATCTGGTCTTGTGTAAGAATCAGATTGGCAGCCTTCCAAGCCACGATTTCTAGGAAACCGTGATGTTCACGGGTACATGATTGTAGTGAGTGTGTTGTCTATGTATTGGTGTAGGTAGTGTGCACTGATGTGGCTTAGACTCCCGTGGTTTACCGCAGGTTGTTATGGATGCGCATGTGACCAAATAGGCCCATGCGATGAGTGAATGCGCGAGGACAGAGAGGGCAGCGGACACGGCGATCTCTGCTGTGTGTTGGTGCTACACGCACTGGTTCACCAGTCTCTGTACGATGGATTCACAAGTGACTGACCAGGCCAATGCATGAGGCGAATGTGCGGTCGCAATGAGAGAGTACCCATCGCTGATGGTGGTGGTGGCGGCGATTGCGGTAGTGGTGGGGGTAACAGGTGATGAGTATATGGATTTGGTCTCTATGATGGTGTGAGTAATGCAAATGATGCCAGAAGTAAGGGAGAGGGAGTCCGAAGAAGTGTTGGCAGATACGGACGTAGGTGTTGGAATAGTCGGATTGCTGGTGTATTGAGTCCGAAGACAAACGGAGCGACCAACTTATATCTATAAGGTGCTACCCCTAACTGACAGTTCGACCATCGATTTCAATGCGCTCCACCGGTTACTCCAAACTAGATGGGGAAGGGACGATGACTAGCGTGTGAATTAGTTTTAAGTGATAGTAACCTTGCGCTGCAGCTACCACACACTCTCCGCCTCCACCACCTGAGACCGGTGTAAAGACAGAGTCAAAAAACTTGGAAATGGGAAAGGGCGCTGGTGGCTGGCATGGCCGTAGACACCCCTGGGTTTACTACCACTCCTGGCTCGGATCCCACGAAGTGGGATAACCCCTAAATAATACCCCTATGTCATTCACGAGCTGACCTGGGCAGATTCAAAGTTTACGGCAGGCAAAGGACAGTTAAATTAAATTCTTACAGCGCTATTTGTTCTCTTGTATGTTTTGAATGTGTTTCAATTTTGGTCCTCGATTAAAATCATCCCTTTAAACTATTATTGTTAGAGTAGATAGAGCATGTCCACCGTCCTTGGTGCTTCGGTTGCATAGGTGATCTTTGGTTTTATTATTGTGTTGTGAAGTCTGTAACTAGGCCATCTGCTGCATACGCCTTTCCCTAACAATGGAAAGTGGTAGTTCATTGGATATTTCCATATCATCCGACCACTCAATGCAACCTAATTCCAATGATGCCACTACCTTCCTACCGAGGTAAATTTACAGAATTTCCAATTAGTAGTCGGTTATCCCGAGTTTCTATTTTGCGTGACCTTTTTCAACGAGGAAAACCGATTCCGATCGAAGAATTGGAGTCCGCGAACGAGGAACTATCTTCTTATGCGGAACCAAAGGACTTTTCTAGGTTAGTAGGCTTTATGCACGCAAAGCCCTGGTCAGACACAAAAAACTCACCCTCTGAAAATTATTTATTGTAATTTTTAACTTTTCTATGTTTTCTGGACCCTAGAGTTATGTATCGCGCTATGTTATTAATCCTTTCGAATACCTGCTTAACGATAGTCTTGGATCTCCTTTAATTTTCTAATAAAAGGAGGGACACTTTCTCGGCCCCACCACGAAAGGATAGCGAGATTGCGTTGAAAGTCGTTTAAGTTGTTTTATCTTCGCGAATGACAAGTGTAATTTTTATATACCGTTGAGAAGGCTCGCTTTGCATAGGAGCGTCATTTACTGTCCACTGTTTGTGCCAATTTTCTTCGTGAACTAGAGTCCCATAACCAGTTTTGTTTATTTCACCTGTTCTCCCCTCCTCCGGCTTTACTGCCTAAAATTACCATTAGAAAATATATTTCATAAAGTATAGTCTTTTATAAACGACCTTTCTCATCTTAACAATCAATTGGGGTGTATTGAAGTGTTTTCTTTCGATTATATGCAATTAACATTATTCGGTTTTGTATTTATTTTTTTGTATTCGGTTTTTTGTTTGCCACCCTTGCAGGCATAGCTCACCTCTTGAATCTGGTCTTCGACAGAACGGTGTTAAAATTACTTCACGCGAAGATGGTGTAAGCGAAATTGTGTTTTCCTTTTTTTCAGTTTGCAATCGGTCTGTACACTTTTTAGAATAAAGGTTTACCCTTGAAAGTCTGGGGAAATCTTGCTTTGTTATTTACAGTTTGGCCGGTAAATCGTTCAGGACACTTTTTCTGTAACGTTATAATTTTAAAACACAATTTCATTGCTATTCTCATGTTATTTTTTTTGCAACTCCGATGATGTCATCTGTGTTATCCATTTTCTGAGGAAAATTACTAATTATTCAACTTACATTACAAGATCTGCTTCTTAATGTCTTCTGTGAACTCTGTCATTCTTCAAATTTTCACAGGTCTTTGACAAAGAAGGCGAAAACTTAAAGATGACTGAACGATCTCTAATATCTGATATACCAAATGGCCTGAATGTTAAAAAGGAAGAAATCTCCGTTCAAGGGTGAGACCTAATTTTCATTTGTTAAATTTATACAGATCTTTCCATATGCGCTACGTTCATTTAAAAATTTACATTTACAGCTAAGTGTATTTATTTTGGTCTAATTTATTCCATGGAATGCTTATCTATGCAGAGGCCATGCTTTACATATTAGGGAGTGTTTGTTGCTATGCTTTTCGACCCCCGCTTGTCTTGAAAATCCACGGGTATAGCTCAACTTTCTTCAAAGAACCTGGTGATCCTGCTACTTTTCAGTTTTCAAAGCCGCGAATATTATTACGCCGCGATTATGCGTGTGCATCAAATCAATTATGTGATGTGTCTTCTAGATGACTTCCGTGGTGTCTGCCTAATTATAATTCATTCTCCCATACATCAGCCTGTTGTCCGAGTCTGTAAACAGCTAGTAATGCGATTGGGAGCCGTGGCAGATACATTTCCACTAAGCGTCTGCGAATGCCACACACGACCTAGTCACCGCTAAACATGTACCAGGCGGGTGCTCACCGATCAGACTACGGGATATGCTCGTTCCATTGTGCCTCAGTTTTCTTGGATTTTTAAGTTTATGACACCAACCCGTCGTCAGACGAAATGAATGAGGAGGAGGTGGAATTATAACCTAGTGTTTGAGTTCATAGGGGATGCACAAAAAAAGTACCGGTATATGACCAGCGTGAGTGCAGAGATAGATCGATTTCGAAACAGGAAATTGTGGTTGTCTTGCTGTGGTGGAGTAGAGGAGAGATAGCGGTTCGGTGGATGGCAAACAGCTGGATATGATGGGCGGTCGTGGATTTTGAACGAGACTGAAGTTTCAATGAGGCGTGCGCCTAGAGCGTCTTAATGATAGCACAGACCGACATGGAGGTTCATACTGCCTGTGTTTTATAGTCAAGCCGTGTGCCTCTTTTCTCATTATCACGACGATCACTTAAGCATCTTTCCAATTAAAAATAATCGCTTCTGAGTAAATTTAGAAACACGATAGACGATGGTTTTGCCGACGGACAGCTGGTTTGTGTTCGATGATACAAGTGCCATGATGTGGACCCGCATGGCCTGCATGCACCTAGAAACAATTAGTTTAGTGTATGTGGAAGGGTTGGGACTTTGTGGCTGCGTTTGACTCTTGAGATAGTTTTTCCACGAAGGCAATCGGATATCCGTCCGGTCGAAACCAGTTCTTTCCCAAGTTGTTTGTAACTATTGTAATATTGCAAGACAGGGCGAAAGCGATTTCGGACACACCTTTTGTAAGCTGTAGGATGGCTATCTCCGTAATCTAGGATGTTCTTGGCATTATGTCCTTTACTATAGACGCTTGATTTGAGGTTACCCTCGCTCAGTATTGTATGTCTACGTCCGGAAACTGCAGACTGTTCTAATGATTCGTATGATTTAATTGTATGGGTCGGAAGCCGCCATAGTCCCTATAGTCGTTCAACTTCGCAATTTTTGTGATATAAGGCATATAGCGAGACATATAGCGAGGACACATTTTGGGCTTGAAAGTTCAAATACCGTCTTCTTCTAGTCCTTTTCAGGCAAGTTTACTCGGTAGTCCTGATATTGGCAAGGTTGTCGTGGCTCTCATCCTCAGTTGGCAATACCTAATATTGAAATGGTATTAGTTCCTATAGCAGAGACTGGGCTTTGCTAACGCGTGCTGCGTGTGGTTTCCAACAGGGTTATCTTAAGACCATTCGCATACGCTTTCAGTTGCCAATTCACGTTGTATTGAGTAAAACAAGGCAACGAAATCAGAAGACAGAATGGCTTCGTCATGCGTTGGATCCTTTGGCGTAATACGTGAGGGTTATTGATCCTATAGTGCGATCCACCAGTTAAGTGCTTTATGTATGTACAACCACTTAACAAGACTGTAAATAACTGGTCTGACGAATGGCTCTATAATTATTGGTGGTGAATCCGTTTTCTACACCTTGCGCGGTACAGGGATGTGTGGTGTTCGGTGTTACCGACTTTGAAATTCACGAATACAACCTATAAGTCGAACGCTTTGTCATTGAGTCGGGGGTTCGTTATCCTGCTGACTACGATACAGAATATTAAATAACGTATGATGGATGTACATGAAGAGCTAGCTATGAAAAGCGGAGACCTCCTATCCCGGCTAACGATCCACTCACTGGAATTTGGGCACGCCGGCATTGTTGGCGCCTACCCAATAAAGAAGAGGCACCGATTCCTGCGGACAATTCATTCAAATTAGGCATGTATCAATAGGCATAACGAGTTAGAGGCCACAAGTGAAATTCTCGAAGACACGAAGACGAATGCAACCAATTCCGACTGGGTCATTGGATGTAATAGACGCGCATGGGCGCACGGTTAAAAAGCTAACTATTTGTGTACACTTCTCAGGGGTACCTTTACGATCTGAGGAACCACTCTCGAACGTTTGCATCCTAAAAAGTTTTTGTTTACATTTCCAAAGAATTTGATCCCTTAACAATTAATTTTCTTGATATGCCGTTTTTCCATCCACATGCCATATTCTCCTTCCGACGTAGCCCTTGCCAAGATGAAATCGCTCTGGACGATATCAGATCTACGACGAGCAACACTTCCGGTCTTTCCAACGCCGCGGATTATGTTATTGATTCAGCCGTGAGAGGCTTAGTTGTCTCAAATTCTGAGCCCAGCGGTGAGGATTCTTCACTAAGGGGTATGTCTATCTTTCCAGTTTTCTCTCTTTATTTTGTCTACAGTATTTTAGGTATGCAAAGTGCCCTGTGGTTGCATTTAGGTGTACACTTTTTCAAATTCCCTTTGAGCTCTATTAGTTAAACTTCGTCAGCGGTTTCGGAAGCTATTACCCAGGAAGACCCAAGTAGTCTCGGCTCATTGTCTTGTTTAGCAATACGAAAGAGTGAGGCTGGATAGGGCGTTTTTTTACCCCCAACCCTCCTGTCTGAGGCATACTAACTGGCGTTACTCTGAAGTTTGTACGCAGTTTTCGCCTGGTAGCCGAGCGCTCACCCAGCAGACTCCGGGATACGCTTGTCTCATTGTGTGTTGGATCTCTGTTTAAGACGTTCCATGGAAAAATCGAGTTTTGTTCTTGGAGTTTCAAGTTGGAGACGAGTGGCTCTCAGTAGCCTCAACATCATATGATGTTGAGGTAGTAGCTTCATTCACAATGTCATTTATTGAATCTAAGCGCTATCCAACAGCGAGTGCCAAAACTGCTGACATCAGCGCATGCTGACTGCTTATCTCCAGTTTTTACGATTCATTACCGGCAGCAAAATAATATGCGTTAGTTTGTGGCTTAACTGAGTGAAATCGCATTTTAAATCTCCGGATGCTCCTCCCTGATGCATTTTATCCCAACCGGCTGTTACTCTCAAACTCGCATACCAGCCGTTTATACAAGTTTTCATCACTGGAGTTGTCCACGAAACCGTGCATATTTTCGTAATTTCCTCCTTTGTCTCAACTATCAAGCGTTAATTTACGAAATCGTGTCAATGAACTTGCGCAGCACGCTTTCGGTATTTCGCTTGTTCTGATGACGTTGCTTCTTCCTTCGTGCATGCTGTATGCATCCTCACAGCTTCCTCCAAAATTTCCGGGTTTTTAGCGGAATCCCATCAGGTTCCTTCTTTAGAGACACCTCCCGCTGAGCCTGCATTGGATGATAACAGGTAAGCCTAAGTTATTGTCTTTTGACTGTCCTAGTCTGTTTTTTTGTTGACATAGGCATCCCCCAAACTCCCCTACATTTTTGGAAGAATTACAATTACAATAATGAAACAGACTGAGTGAGCTCTTGTCTTCCTTTTTTCCTCGGATTCTCCGATGCCTTACCACGCTCTACAACTGTATTCCTAGACCTGTGTGCCACGTTTACAATAAGCTGTGTAAACACGTACTTTGCACTTTTTCAAGTGGTTCTGCGTCGATCAACATGTACTTTTCCGCCTTCCAAGCACGACAAATGCTTTAGGCTAAAATATCCGGTGCTTGCTTTGAATTTGTTTGCGGGGCAACCTTTCTAAAATTAGCTAAGCCAAAATACGATCAGCACTAAAAATGGCTCCGTGTATCCAGCGCATTTAACAGGTGTACCTCATGCCTAGTAAAGTACAATGTCGTCGATTTATTTCAAATCTTCAAGCTGCGGTTGGTTTTGCGGGCAGAAAATAAACCGTATGCTGAGCCAGAATAATATGACCGACACAGACAAGGGAGACTGGAATGGTAATTTCTGGTTTATTAGCCATCGGCCATTCGTGTGTTCCTAGTCTTTATCGGTCATATTATTCTGCCTATATCATTAGCCGCTGTGCGGCTGGTGGTGGGGCTCGGGATTTAGCCACAAGGCAGAACGGTGGATAGCATAGGATCAAGAAGGACTACGAGGATGTGAGTAAGCGCGTTCTTGCTCAGGTCTGTGCTAGCTAGGAATAACCCAGCGACCTTTAACTCCGACTTATATTCGTTGATAAATGCTTAACGATTGCCAGGGCAACTCAGTCGTCCCGCTCTGCCTTTGGACTCACTCTCGAGCCCCGCCAGCAGGCGCACTACAGCTAGTATTCTGGCCAGATGAACATTTTCGGCAAAGGAAAAGGAGACTGGAAGGGTCACTGCTGGCTCATTAGGCGTCATCAGCCAGTCACACCCAACCGCAGGTGGTGCACCACCCAAGAATCGAACCCGCGACCCGTTGATCAGAATTTCAACGCTTTAAGCATTGAGCCACGGGCTGATTGTCTTGTCGGGTTAGATCGGGAATATAAACATTCGTTGAAAAGCGCTCACCGATCGCTAAAAGGGCTATGTTTACAAAGTTCGGAAGAATGAAACCCGTATTGGACTGCTGAAACATTTCGTTCCTAACTAAGGTACCCTAACTATTCTGCTAGTAGTAGTAGCAGTAGCAGTAGCAGTAGCAGTAGCAGCAGCAGCAGTAGTAGTTGTTGTTGTAGTGGTGGTAGTAGTAGTATTAGTAGAAGTAGTAGTAGTATTAGTAGTAGCAGAAACGTTTAAATTTAACGCTGAATGCTCCCATTCATCTAGGTTCAGATTTCGGTTGGTTGGCCTGATGATGGCAGTGGCTTGTGCAGTTTTTCTTGCTTATATAACTGGACAGTTCATGTCCGATTTTGCGTTCGTACGATGCTGCTCCTCTTAAACTACTTGATTTACTGATGAGTAAATTAGGCCACATCGGATTTTCGAAGCACAATCGAAGTTTCAGTGCTGACGAATACCACCTGAGCTCAAAGTAGCCGAACTACGGCGGTTGAAAGCCAAAGCACAGCTACATACAATTTTAGGATCATTACCTTTATCGGGTGAGTACGTTGGTCCTAACAAGCTAAGAGCACTTAAGTTTTGTTCTGTGACAGTTTTTCCTACGGCCTCCAAGTTTATGGAGAGGGCACTACCAAAACATTTGCAATCAACCGGCAGCCCACACAGACAAGCCCTTCAGGAGTACTTTTAGGGCTTGAGGGAAGGGTGCTGGTGTTTTTGTTTCCGAATGAATCTGCTTTAAAGGAGACCTAATTAACCTGTACTAATTTCCATTTCGGAACCATCTTGACCATCATTATGATTAATTCCTTACCAGAAAAATCACATTTGATGTTTTCAGAACCACCTCGTCAGCAGAAGGGAACTCGGATGCAAGAGGGTCAAGCGAGAAAACCGAAACTATTCAGGTAGCCAGTTTATTACCTCTCTTTCTTGACGAAATTTGGTTTCAAAATTTATTCACTACTCGTTTTTTCGTCTCATGTATGGTGTCGAGTTATTCTTCATTCGCCGCTGGATCGGGCGGCATCTCCTTATTGTTCCTGTGACAAGCAGACCGGTTAGGAGGGTTATGGCGGTCTCATGAGTGTTTGCGTCTTGTGCGTCCTTATTTATGTACTCATAGTGCCCGTCAAAGAACGTCGTTTTTCAAATATTTTTTTTCCGGCCATTGTCTGCCTATCGTTGCGGGTAACTTAAGCGATCGTACCGCTCCAAAATATCCCCGGATTGGCGCTTGATACGATAGTAGTGATTGTTTCCTTTTGCCTAGCAAGACAGTTTGGCCAACCACTTCTTCAACGCAATTGCCTAAATCTGCTAACCTGGTATGTTCTGAATGTCTCTACAGGCATTAAGATTGATTAGGCCATAGGTGGCCGCGGGTTCGGCAACGGGCTCCTGACAACACGCCGCGACCGGCAACGACGCTGGGGCAGACTATATCGCTGTCCGCACACGCCCAAAAGTTCGCCTCTTTGCGCGGCCTTTGGTACTTCCTGCCAGGCACCTTGATTTCGCTAGGTCTTGGCTGAGGCCCTTAAAACGGGGGTCTCATCTTGCAATACAACTGAATCAGCCAGCAGCAAATGTCCACTCTGGAGTCCAGCCTGTGATACTTTAAAAAAAAATTATTGAATTCACTGACCGCCGCCGCTGCAGCAGCAGGGACGAGTAGATTCTTTCAGAAACGCGATGTTTGCCTGCCGTGGCAGTTGGAACTAAACCTTGCAGTGGTGACCCTTCTGCCTAAAAAATTGTAAGAGTAGACCGTTATTGAGTCGAGGTAACTGTTTCTATGCAGAGGACCTCGAACGTTGGCTGCAGTCGAAAATCTACCAATTCATTGCTAGAGTCTTCTAATAGACCCTTTGCTCTACTTGTTATCTGAATTGCGGTCTTGTTGCTGACACATCAGTCGACTTGTAAGTCTAGTATTTGTACTAGGGGGTCATTTTAAATTCAGTTGCCCAATCGCTACGTCCCTTTTTAGAAGCACGTTTCCCTCTAATCTACAACGTGTTTTGTGACCTTCACCGATGCAGTAAATAGGATGTGCCATAAAACAGCATTGGAAGACTATTGTGTTCTTTGTATGGTCTGTTAAAAGTCTGTAGGCTTTGATGCCCTGAACTGTGAATGGGCTATATTAAGCCCTGGGGGAGCTGAGACGGCCTGATACCTAAGACCTAGCCATTATTTTGCCTGAGACAAAAAGTAATATAGTGTCCAGGGGTTCGGCTACACTTATTCTTAGGCTATTGCAGGGTGTAGATTACAACATTTGAGACCTAAAGAAAGCAGATGCAGATCTGGCTGCGAAGGTTCTAACTAGATTTTCGAATTTCTTCATATTTGCGATTCCAACCCTGTCTAACAGTAACCCAAGAATACCCCCGTAGTCAATTTTACTGGGGCCCTAGACTGCTAATCGCTCGCCCCAGTGACGGATGCTGGGTGTAGACGATCTATTAACCAAAGTTGTTGTGCTGAGAGCCTGTTGCATTCTACCTGTGCGCACGTTCTAACTTATATTAAGCTAAAACCCTTCCAATTTATTTAGGAGTTTGACGCGGGTGCCTCCTCTCAACCCTTTTATTTAACCGACCCACTGACCTCCACCCCGTTGCGTCCGGGTGTCAGCTGACCCGGCCCTTAATCTTGCATGTGGTATCCGAGGGAAAGAAATCGTCAAATCAGTTAGTTCGCCTAGCAATGCCTCAAAATCCCGAGTTTACTCCAGCTACCTCACCGAAAAGGATATCCTTTTCGGTAGGTACATGCTTGGCTAGATTTACTTCCTTGCAGTGTAAACAAGCTGCTGGAATATTTTCACCAGAAGACTGGATTACCTTTGCCGCCGTCTGCTTGATTCTGAGGACAGAATCTCTGTTTCCTACCTTCTGCTTATTGGTTGAATTGAGCCATCTACTGCTAGGCTTATCCATAAACCGCGTCTACGTATTTTCTGTGCCGTTTTTCTGTCCGTTATCTGTTCCAACTTTATTTTCGGTTTGCAGATTACAAGGTATGGAGATACCATTGGAAGATCTCCTTGTCCATTTTATAATAACGTTAACAACAAAAATTAACGCCTCAGTTTCTGCTGGTTAATCTCTTACGTTCTTAGTGGCAAAAGCCGCTGCAGTACGCACCAAAAAACATCCCCTTTACCACTTAATGCTTACTGAAGTCGTTTTTGTCGTTTTTATGCTGTAGCGCTTCGCTTACAACCAGTTTTATGCATTACCTTTGGTTCAGGTTAGAGACGGACTGATTTAATTTCTTCATTGACCATTCCCTACGTTTGCGTACAACCACTGATAAATTATTTGATCCTGCTAGTTATTTGTAAACCTCTAATCTCTCCCTCAGCTACTGTACCTAGCAGCCGGTCATTAGGCCTTTCGAGGCGATATACGGTGAATTCCTTTGATCGGGTTAGATTGGAATTGAAGACTGGGCCAGGATTTCAAACAGTGCATTGTAAGGATCAGATGGAAACACCCAACGAGATTCGATCGATTGACCGTTTTAACGCGATCCTCCACTTCCTTATGCTGGTAGTAAAAAATACGATGCCCAGACGGAGTAGTCGAGGAATAAGAAGTGAGCGCTGGAACATCCCTGTTTGCCGCCTGCATTTTCCAGCGAAATTTGCGACTGTTCATCATCAGACCCGCCTCCTCATCTCCCTCGCTTGTCACGTCTTACGCAGGCAGTCATAGAAAAAGTGACTCTGCCACGCGGCCCTCTTTTTATTTTCTTAAAGTGCTCACTTATAAGCGTGAAACGTAACCCCAGCCTTATTCCTTCATCCAAGCTTACCTGCTTTCTTGGAGGTCTTGCGGTCTCATGCTGTTTCGATGTTATTTATTGTTTTTTAAACGTTCGGACTTCCATAAAGCACTTTATTTTTACCATAGCCCTCGTAAAGAAAATTTTGTTTTGCTCATTAATACTTTGCGTTTTGTGTAAATTCTAGGTTGGAGGAGTATCTTGTTTTTGCATGTGAACGTTAGAATAGTTTTGCAAGGAGGAAGGTGTCTTAAGTAACAATTTTTATCCGCAGGACAGGTGGCACGGCGATCCAGGAATGGAAAGCTGGCTTGTCACAGCGTATGCATTCTTCTATGACTGTGTTCTACGCCTATGAAGATTTAAAGCCGATCTTGCTAATATTTTTGCCCGAGGGCCTGCTTAAGACCATCAGTCTAAGTTTAACTAGTTTGGGCACATTCAGTGAAAGCCGTCACCGTCTGCTGCCAATTGGCGGCCAGGGGTGTCACCGCACGCACCCCCTTCCTCGACTCGGCGGAAATAATACAGCTATCCTGCCCAAGAACCAACATTATCGTTGTCCTTTCTTTAATCGTTTGACAAGTAATGACAAAAACCTCTCTTAAATCATATTGCAGGTCTCATTTTATAGTATTTACTGAGAACCTGCATTACGAGCACCACGCCTCTATCCCCCTCTACCCCACGAGGTGAGGTGTTATGTCAACACACAACTTACACACTAGAGTTAATGTGAGCTGCCTTGTCTGCGGCCTCACGTATCCGAATTTTGCGATGTATGCACACATGTCGATGGTCGAAAGCTAGGCAAGTTTACGCAAGGTACACTGTCGGTGTTTACTGCAGAACGCAAGTAGAGGTCTTTAATGTGGTTTTGTACTTTGCACCATAAGCACCTTTTAACCCATACGATCCGACAGTACAGGTGCTTTTCTAACCAACATAGTTGGTCATCCCTCTTGTTCCCTGACAGGATTACTACAGTATTCCAATTCGTCTTTTCATTGTCAAGATTGATCCGCTTTCTGTTGCGCTAGCCTACCCTTACTACCTACGTCATCGCTGACACCAGTGGAGCAAATTTTCTCTTCACTCAGAAAACGGAATCATTACATATCCGCCTGGTCAATTTCTAATTGGGTGAATATCCCTATAAATATTTGCGATCAACAGCAGTAATGTGGTAGATGGACACTCACCGATCACGTTACGGGACGTACCCACCCCGTTGTGCCTTGCGGCTCACTCTGAGGCCCCGCCAGTAGCCGCAAAGCGCCTAGTATAATAGGCAGAATATCCTTACGGACAAGTACAAGGGAGACTGGAGTGTGCGGTGTCTTTAGTTTATAAACGCTGAGAAGTACCTCGTCAATGTCCAAGCACATTCATTGACTAAACGTTATTTGAAACTGTTGCAAAAACCAAAAATTTTCGTTCTCATTGTTGATGGGAAGTTTTTTTCCCGGGCAGACTTTTGAACTGTATTGTATCTACAGGCTCTACAGTAGCCACCATCGCCGGCGTGATTATCAGCAGAGTGTTATCACACGTTTTACTCTTCGAAACAACCACTTATTGGATATATATAGCGGAACATGAGGAATTTCACACCTTCCTTCTGTTGTCCGTCCAACATGAAGCGTGTAATGGGTCGGAGAATTTTATTTCAGATAGCAAAAATACGGAAAGCAATTTTCAACTGCGAGCAGACTGTGTTTAATATTGTTCATCCAAGTTTCAGCTTAAGAGAAACTGGTAACAATCTCGATAGATTGATAGAAGCATAATTTGTTTGAGTCTGAAGAAAGAAATAACATGCGCCGATTTCCGATTCGTGGCCCGTAAGATTGCGGTGGGCAATTATTTAAGGTTGCAGGAACGTTTTCGTCTGGTCAAAATCGGGTACTCCTTCTTCCAGATCTGCTGTGACACGGTTTGCTCCTTTTTTTCTCATGCCGATGCTATTAGCTCACAATGTTTCGTTTGTTTATACACTGTGTCGCGCCTTTCGTTCTTTTTACTACCTTGAAGGGACTTCTAACCGTGTGCTATCGCCCTGGCTTGCGCTTACTATCTCACCAATCAACGCGTTTCCCGAGCAACATTCCACCCAAGCTCTTTTCATGTTAATTTGTTGTAGAATTTTGTCGTCAAGGCGGAGGACTTCATCCCCACCGCCCCATGCCGTCTGCCATTGAAGGCCACACTGCAATTACTACACCCCGAGGATGTGACTATTTCGACGACCGAGTCGGAGTCTACAGCTGACGAGTTAGGCGCCTGTTCATGTCCTGACGCAGAGAACGGGGAAAATGACGGGACGGCGGCGGCGGTGACGGCGACAGCGGCAGCCAGTGCTAACCTCCGCAGTGACGGATATAGTTCCACCACAATTGACTGGCAGCCTAGCCGGCTCAGCAAGAACTTTCACGATGACAGCGAGGAGCTAAATGAATCGAGTGAAGATGATGATGTGGAAGAGGAGGCGGCGGCGGAAGAAGAGGAGAATTATGGAGACTATTTGCTCCTTGAGGATGAACAGGACTGGCGGCCCATTCCAGAGGAGAAAAAGGAGGACACGCGGGCAGCCTTCTCCTTGCCGTCCCACATTACGCCAGTTGCAGGTAGGTCTGGATCTCGTGTAAGGGAGCCAAAAATTACTGCGACTTCCAGTAACACTTCCCTATGCGAGCTACGTTAGTTTAACTTCGGCTTTTGCCATCATCCCGTGTCCTAGACACAGAAGGATAAGTCCGATAAGCAGATATCTCCTGTTTATATTCCAGAATATCCCCAAACGTGCCAAGTGTTTGGTCTTTTTTCCATCTTTCTAAACTTCTACTTCATTTTATTTCTAAAGTCTACCAGCTTCTAGGCAGATCATTTGGGAGCTGAATCCTATCGGCTTTGCAGCATTGGCAACTATAACTTCGTATCAGAGTGTTGTCATTTCGGGCTCACATGGCGTAACTTTGCATCTAAATTTTTTCCAACTCCGAGAATTCCTGTAGAAGACACTTACTTGACTCCGGTGGAGAAAAAAGCCCCCACTTTGGCCGTCTCTTGTAGGTTTATTTACTGATTGCCGTGGACCCAGCCTTTGACAGGTGAGGGACTTTTCAGTTGGCGCGTGCTTTTGGATCGTATATGCCCCACCCATCGTGCGAACATTATTTTGAACCTTGTATTGTCACTGCCGGCGATTGAGGGCTCTCGGTTGGCCGCTAATGGTTGCCCTCTTATGGTTCATTTCTTCACTTTTAGGATTATAGTCACCCTGGGTTCAGTTTGTCTTCTGGATTAGGAATTCCACGCGATTTGAACGCTTACACAAACTGCTTCATCCCTAATGCTATAAAAATCGGCTAGGCATCGTCCACAGGCGATTCTGGTGTTCGAAAATTATCATCGACAAGGCAAGATGTACGAGAATATATACTTCTGGTTTATCTTCTGTCGTCGATCAACCAGAACCTGACCCCAGGCTGGGATAACCTGGGTCTCTAACTTGGGCTCTTTGACCATTCAGTATTAAGTCGTACGCTCTGTTATCGAGTATTCGGGATTCGAGCCCCAGTTCGGCTCGCCTGGAGTTAAGAGATAATTGACGGGAGCGGCATAGAAGCCAGAAATGTCTATCCCGGCCTGTACTGCTTTGTGGATAACCCTTCGATTGTCGCTCTACCATGTCCAACTCACGTAGATGCTAACGGCAAGCGTCGTCATAAAAACGTAGGCCGTGTGTTAAATGTGGTAACGTGTCGCTTTTCTCACCGAGAGCTACGACAAAAAAAACAAACGGGAACTGGTTTCGGGAATGTTTGTTCAATGGCAGTCAGGGCCTGAGACCAGAATTTAGATTTAGTAGCGGTCAGCTGCATTTAACTGACGATGATTGCCGGTCATCGTGATCCAATTGTCAGCACCCAGAAACATTCTTACATCCAGCACCTCACGCCGTGTTCACCGCAGCCTGGGTAACCCAACTTCCTACCCCCCCCCCCCCCCATTATGGAGTTAGGGCTGTAGGACTAGTCAGTCCGAGCAAACGCTGCAATATCATTTTCGGACATATGTCCTGCGATAACTTGACAGATTTTGATACCTACGTCCACTCCCAACAGCGAACTGTTTCACCAACGCTTACGGGCTTTTGAAATTGAGCCGCCATCTTTTCTGCTTGCCATTTGCATGTGAATTCTCTTATATGTACGTCGTTTGGCCTATTCACCCATTATATCCCGAATTTTAAATCTATTAGTTTATTCGAACACCAAAAATGAGGTCATCAGCGCATGACGCTGGCACCTTTTTGAAGAAAATCAAATTTGGTCGATATTTTGAGACGTATTCAAGGACGATTCTTCATGATGTCAAATTATGCATTCTTCAGCCATTCGTTTGTGATCTTCCGGTGTTGTGTGGTTTGTGTGCCCAACATTATTCACGGTGAATGGAGGATATTTTTGCTGAAAGTTTTGGAATTTTACTTTCAAAATAGAGCGTAGCTCTCTCTCTCTCTCATTCTAATAACAACGCCAAGAGTGCAGCCTTTTAATTTTTTGTAAATATCGTTGCACTGTCATATTGAGGTCCCCTTGTAGGCCACCAGCTTGTTTTCTAGCCAAGTCCTTGTCCAAGTGTTACAACTCCACAGCTGTTCACTGTTTATTGGCCGCACTTCGTCTGTCTAAGTGCCAGTGTTCCAGCATTGCTCGCACATGGACACGCCGGGGCGTCTACATTTAGACTGACAGTCCACTCAATTGGACTGTTTTTCGCGGTGATGTTCCCCGAACTCCAGCCTTTATTGCCTTTTCGTCCGTCACTCACTGCGCTAACGGCAGGTTTTTTATACCGTCAGAAATAATGCATTTCGAAGCATTTCTGGGTTAGCTTAAGCTACCTGGATGGTAATCAAATGATACAACTGCCATACCCACCCGCTTTCGTGAACAATGCTCTGACTTTATTCTTCTGCCTTTCAGTCAACTCTTCCGGTGTTCACCTTCTGGAGGATGGCAACTTTTTTTACCAATGCGCCGGTCTACCGCCCCTCGCAGTGCCTGATTCCAGCGATGGTTGTGTTTCCACCTCAGAAAACGACGAGGAGGGTGGGAGTAAGACGGTAGAAAAGGAGACGGAAGCAACGAAAGCTGAGGAGGAAGCCACCAGATCCAACTCGACCTCCAATCGTTCTGTTCACTTCAGCACAAAGCCTATTACAGTACGTCGCTTTTTCCGAACCAATCAAACAGTAGCTTTGCAGGAGATACGGATTTTCGGTCTGTAGTGCAAATGTTAGGGCATTTAAACACTCCTTCGTAGAGGAAGAAAAGTCAACACAAACGGAAATTAGAACGAATTTGCTTTGCTGTCAATTTCTTCCACCGCAGACGATTTGCCGTCGATCCAAGTAGGTCGGACGAAAATTTGCTGTGCCCTCATTTAAGTTTTTAACAAGGAAGCTATAGCTTGCGGAACGATTTCACAACCTGAATTTTTCCTGTACGATGATCCAACCTACATATATGAACCCAGTCACCTTGTAAAGAGCATAATAGGAAGGAAGTTGCCTTTATGTCCGCGTGATCACTTGTCACTTTCGTTTCGCCGAAGCACTCATCAGTTGACCAAATTGGAAAACTTGGTGATTCCAAACCAAGACAGCCTGCTTACCTTGCCTTACCTGAGCAGCAGCTTGATTATAGTGGCTGAATCCTATGCCTAATGACCGAAAGTTGTATTCGAGGTTTGTGAAACTTCAGCTGCATTCAGATAGATCATTTTCTGAGTATCTGTTTCTCTGCATAATTATTTTACAGGTTTGTGCTCTTTTATGCTACGTGTGGTCTGGAACCCTCCGTTCAAAAAGTCATGAGAGAGCAGGTGTACTCTTAAACAGTTTCATCGTCGTTTCCGACAATGCCCATCAGGTGTTATGCAACAAGGTGGGTGCAGAGACGGTGACCTGCGTACGAATTATTTTATAATGATAGTAGTCTTGCACACCACCTGCCGCCGTATCTTCTCCCCCACCCACCCGGGCCCGGTGTCAAGAGAGAGTCAGAAGGACCGGAGGCGGAATCGGGCCCAGGTGGCTGGCATGGCGTAAGCCTGCTTCTAGACGTGCTACCACACCCCCGCGTATGTGTGACATTTCTTACGCGTGTGGTGCCCTGATCTGGTTTCTGTGTTAGTTCAGTGCATCTACCTCGTGATCCGGTAAGTGAGATCTTCGTACTAAATACGCCGCAATTGGGGGGGGGAAGGTGAGTTGGAGTGCTATTGCTGCTGTTGACCAGCAAATCATCCCTGTGAGTGTTTGGAACTGAGGTAGTTAGCAATTTTGGGATGAGTTGGGTTTTGCCGGGGGTGCAATTTAGTGGTGAAGTTACCTTATGCTTGTTAAGGGCTCGCGTATCAGTTAGCGCACTACACTCTTGTCCCTGTTATTTAATCACTGGAGGTGCAAGTTTAAGACGAGTAGCTCTCGATTTGGACGCCGCTGACCAGGCCTGGCACAACTGGCACGACTGGTTCTCCCTATCTAAAGGAACTGGACTACATATAATTTAATCGAATAGGGAGATACTTTGTTTAACCCCTGTATGCTCCAGCTCGGTAGCTGGGGTGTAGCGGCTGTGCTCAATGCATTTTCTTCTAATCCCGTGTGAGAGCTCAAAGCAGGTTTAGCGGGAGTCGAATAACGCACTTGATATGACTTGTCATGCGTACTCGACGTAGCCACAGATTTCGCCAGGCGTTGTAAGAATCTTCGGCACAGACGAGTCCCAAACCATCACCTGGATTGCTTGATAGAGATTGTTCCCTCTGACACCTTGGCCCACTGAAGCTTAACCGCAGCGCAGTAGTGACAAGAGAACATATGCATTACTTATTCTTGATAGCCTTGTCACAGTGCCGTTATCGACCGCTGCGGCAGTGTATAGAACAGTTCTCTGCGCCCTGCTCGCTCTGCCACTGCTTTTGATCCGAAACTGATTATTTATCAATCGCACAAGTTTGTTTCTTTCCCTGTTAGCTTCCGTTGAAGCCCCGCCACTCGCCGCCCGTAAACGTGCCACATGGTTCGTTGCTAGGCTAACTGGTGGGTCACACTGCAGGAAATTCCAATAACTACCTTGTGTGGCTAGTGTTTTAGCGTGATGGTCAACCCATTAAAGTAAATAGCCCTGTGTTTGACAATATTTCGTCCATCGCCAGCGACGAGGACTATCATCAACCCGGATTGGATGGAGGGATGAATTGTACATACATTTGTTGGAAATGAGGCCGATTTTCGTAGTGCCTACCTTGGGCCTTTCTTTCCACGTTTCTCATCTTCTTATACCAGAAATAAGTCAATTTGATTGAAAATAAGCGTGGGCACAGTAGTTGTCGAACCTAAACAGCTCCTCACTTGACTTAACCCCCAACAGCATACGTACCAAGCCTTGATTAGGGGGTCTCAGGTCTCGGAGAGGTGGAAGTGTCATCAAAACTGAGATGAACCGTCAGCTGGCACTTTTGCAAGCCATGACTTCTAGTGTGCGTAGTTGTGCGCTTGGTTGTTTATAGTGAAAGCCTTAGCGCTTGACTCGAGCCGGCCTCCCCCATTAGTCCGCCTTACTGTCAGTGGCTTATTCCCTTCAAGCCGACTAGGAGTGAGATTTGGTCCAATGGCTGACGTCGCGTGGGTCTGCGTTTAGCGCATGTCACGCATGGATGTGGAGAAATTAGACGCGCTCTGAAGAGCACATGGGGAAGGATCCATTACAGTTTGAGCCCCTAGTCCTGAGTACTACGGAATTAAGGTAAAGCAGGACATCATGATAGCTTCAAGCGCGTCAGGTTACGTATGAAAAGTTCGTTTTATCGGCTTTAGACCCTCTCCCATGGGGCCAGTGAACTGTCCGAGCCTTTCGACTGGCAGGTGAAAAGATTAATCTTAGCGGGTACTGTGGAATGAGCCTCCTAGTGCATGCCTTACGTCAGTAGTTGAGGTCTCACGCAGACTCCGCATAGCCCAACTAACACTTTCCATTGACCAATGTGACCTCATTTCGGTTTAATGCAACAGGGATGCAGTCGAACGATAGGGAGCACTCCTGCTCCAGCTGTAGCTCACCTCAGACCTGCCAGAATGCTGCAACTGTCCGACTAGGATGGGCGCACTCCATCTGTGACGCACTTTCACTCTGCCTGTTCCCCATTGTCAGCCAGCCTCACAGCTTCCTTCGTCCGTTTCTCACATTCTTGACCTACCTTCTGCCTGTAACTTCAAACACTCTGGAATGTCCTTAAGGGTTCTGCTTCTGAATATGTGGTTGCTCAATTTCGTAAATTAGTTTAATGATTTATGCGTAGGGTACAAAAAAGAGTCTGCACCACTTCGTTACCCGTGTTTGTTGGGACAAGCTGTCTGGCCAGTCGCTGTGTTTTATCTCACTTGCGGTTGTCTTGGCTGACTCATGCCATCTCACCACGAGGGTGGTGCGAGTGTGAGACCGCTGTTCCGAAAGCTCTTGTCATAGTTCCCGAACAGCTCGACACCACAGAGAGGACAGACTCATAGAGATGCCTGCGTATGCTGGTCTCCAAAAATCCGTCTCTTTTCATAATTTGCACTCAGAGTGAACTTTGGATGTTATACTGCTGCGGGATGATACCTAATTGTGTTTTCCAAAATGTTGAGAGGCTGATGCTGACTTTTTTAAGTAGTTGATGTACTTTCGGTTTTAGATCATTTGTGTAAATTCTGGGGTATTTATGACTAGGCATTGATGTTCGTTCGCAGGAGTTTGTACGTCATTGCTTTGCAAAGCTTTCAATCATCCTTTCATTGGCATCTTCAGGTCACTGAAAAATTTTCCTTTGCCGAGACTGAAAGTAACAAACGAGGACTCCATTAAAGAGTTCCACTATGTTTTCACCATCGCGCTCAGGGAATTTGAGGGTTATGAGTAAAATGATCCAGGTGCCCTTCCTACGCTACTCATCCACGTGAAGCCGATACGTATGGTGGATTAGGTGATTATCTGGAAGTTTAACAAGCGGGGGGAGGGACAGAAATTCTCCCTCCTGCCAGGCATACCAGTTTTTTCTGGAAGTGCTTTTACTGTAAACTGGTTTACTTTCAGAGGATATTCAAAAACAAGAGTTTTTAATTTATGTATGCGTGCTGTTAAAATGCTTTTAGGATGCTGCCAAGCTCTTGTTGAAAGTGCTTGGAATATATGATATAGCTGGTGCTGTTTGAATTGCGAAATGAACTTTTCCTGCTTTACAATTTTACGTTAGTGCGTTGAAATAGAGCACTTGTTTGCATTTATTTACTTCGCTGCGCACTATCCCAAACCGCTCACTTCCTTTGTTTTTTCCTCATGAAATACCCGCCAGAGAAACACTCGTGTGTGTACGTGTGCGCGCTGTCTGATCGCATCTTTCCCTGAACCGAATCCTTCCCCGTTTGATTAATTCTTTTCCGTTACCTTATCATCCGTTATGCAACTGTGGGTTTGCCCCTGTTCTAGTCCTCTTGCTAGTTTACCGTTCCCTGTCCTATCTAATTCCGCTAATGGACCGTCGTCCTCCAAGTCTGAGTTAGGGAAGTTCAGTTTGTTTTCGAGTTTGTCCATCCGCATTCGGTATCATTTTCACCAAGATGCCAGGATGAGTACTAATCGAAAGCTCAGACCCCGTGTTTTTGACGATTTTCTGCAACTGTCTGGCCTAACCACAAGGGGCCCATCTTATCCATCTACCACCTACTTGTCCCTTATGCTTTCTGGTGATACTTCAGTTGTCGGTTCTGACTTCATAATTAGACTTGGATTTCAATTGTTGGGATTTGGCGGGCAAAAATTGGTTGAAATAGTTGCGTTGCATGTGCATTCTCTGCTTTTTAATGTTATTGTATACATTTAAAATCGTGACATGATGGAGTAATATGTAAACCTGATCTTGAAAACTAATTTATTGTGACGATCTTAGCCCGGTGCCTGCTTTGACCGATCTGTTGTGCCTGTATTGTACAAGAGATGCCATTTACCAGTTGATCCCCGAAGCTTTTCTGCGGGTGACTGACGGTTCATACCACCACCCCCTTGTGCCAGACAGGTCTGTGGAATGCAGAGTGGCTTTGTTTGTTTAAAGTGAAATGATTTTGCGTTTGTTACTGATACGCTATCTGATGAACTTTTAACCCGAGTTCTAAAATTCGTTTTGCATTCGGACTCGTTACTTAATATTGGTTATCTTACAGCATATCCTCACGTCAGGATGTCGGCTTTTAAACGAGCTTCTTTCTGGCGCCTGCAAAACTCAACTCTATAAAAAGAGCTGCTTGAATCGTATATATTTTCCCATTGATTTCCGATGCCTCTGTATATTCAAATATACAGAAAACGTACACAAAAATATTCTTTCATGTACTTAGTTGGTAGTACTTTAAGTCTTTTTTAATTTTATACCTGAAGAAGAATATCTTTTGGTTTTTTAAAAAAAACGTTTGCATTTCTAAAATAATTTTGAACCCGTCCTACTGTCATGCTTACATTCTGCGGCTCAAACTACAATCCGTATATTTTCTTGTAAGAAAATTCATATGCTATTAAAAAAGGCCTCGTATGGGGTTCATAGAATTTTGCAGATACTGTGTTTTATCAACAGATGTTTCACGGTCTTAATAACTCTAGTTAGAACCGAAAAATATCTCTTATGTATAACTTTTGAAGAGGACGTAATTTTCTACCGGGTAAGTGCAATAAAGGATACTCTTCTGTATTATTTCGTAAAATATGTTTGCGCATCGAAAATCAGCAGGGAACTGTGCATTCGAATCAAGAAGCCATTTTTACAGGCGCTGGGAAGAAGTTCGTTCAAAGGCCGGCATCTTGACCTGACTGAAATTTCTTGAGATTACGTCGTACGGTAATTCATCCTATCAACTTGTGTAAGCATTCTGTCGTAATGGGAAACACATTTTAAAATTTCGGTTAACATAGCATGAGATACCACGTCTACTTATAAATTAAAGTACAAAAGTGGAATTTTTTCGAACTATCTACGAACTATGTTATCACGCATATGTCCCCTTACTTTCGGCTCCGTAGGCAGGGGCTTCTTGTACGACATTCCCGTAAAGCTCGCAACATTTTCACATGTCGTCCTTCAGCTTTTGTATGCTTTTGGGCTTCTTGACGTACATTCTATAGCCTCATATGGAAGAGTTTGGTGTTGTCAGATGGCGCAAACGTGGAAGTCAATTCAAGTGTTACTTTCGCGACATTAATTGCTCTTCGAAAATTCACTTAGCAGGTGCATTGCTCCTTCTAGTTTTCACCATATCGCTGGCAGGGCGCCTAAAATATTTTACCATTATTCGCTATCGTTCTCCGCCCATTGTAATTATGTGGCCACCTCTTCGTCTTGAAAAAAATATAAGACCTAATCGCCCCCCTTCGGATGTTACGCCACTCCCAACTGACCAATTCAGAGACTAGTACGTCGAATTGGCCTTGTGCTCCTGTGATCTGGAAGTAAGGCATTTATGCTTTCTGTGTTAGCATAAGGGAGCGAGGACTTTTGAAATAAAATTCGCCGGATGTTACGCCTCCTCTCGGTTAGCAACTCTTCATTAATGTTTTTTTCCGGAGGATAAATTTTCGAAACGTGCAAAAACATAACTGATAAAAATTTCCAGAAGACTAGTTGGCGAGCATACGCCTGCTTTCGATAAATTGTCGTCGGATCATTACATTTAAATGTACCGCTCGACTACAAATTATCAAACTCACGCATATGGTCGCCAACTGGTCTTCTAAATCCTTTGAGGGGGGCTATTCTCAACTCTAAAACTGACAAAATAGTTTTTGGATTTTGAATGGCAAAGAGACTTGTTGGCCCTCCGGCGCATGCGTCGATTGAGACTAGTTTTAGCTAACAAAGGACTGCGCGATATGCCCAAATTTCAACTTGTCAGTCCTACTGAAGAGATAAAGGAAATTCAACGACTCTGATTAGACGCCATGTGATTTTTTGCGTCTGGCCAACCAACAAGGTATACGTCCCTAACTGAAGACGCAAATTCGCCCAACACTCCTCGTCACTGTTTGTAGCCAGGGCTTGTGCGTATATTTATCCCTGTAGTTGCCCCGATTCCTTCGAAACCATTAAGGGCTGCAGTTGGAGAAGCATCCTTTGGGACAAATTCCTGCGGTAACACCTTTTTTTGCCGAGCATCTCTCTCTCTCTCTCTCCTCTTCCTCCCCTTCGTTTACGCGACGGCTGCATAAGTGCACTTCCGCCTGTGCCACTACGCCTGCTGCCGTCGGCGATGCTAGCGCGAACAGCATATCTACCTATGGTACACGTTTCATCTTCACGAATTATCCTTTGTCAGGCACCCTTTAGCCAACCATGCGCATGCACCTACATGTACCCAGGGCTTCAAATTGTTGTGGCTTCCTCTGGCTCCACGTCACCGCGTTTTTGTGGCCATTTTCACACCTCTTTGCCCTTGCCTTCTGCCTCAGTCAACTAAGCGGCGACATTGGCTGCAGCTGCATCGTGAGGTATTTGAACCGTTACCTTGACACCTACTGAAACCACTTCGCTCACTTCTGAACAGTACTTCTTCTAAGGCAAACTACTTTATAACTTTCATGACTATATGAAAACGGTGTCTAGTACAAAGGAGATGGGCCACGTTGGTCATGCAGACCTTTCAATAATTCTGTGAACGCATACTTTTTGTAACCGAAATGCACGCTTCTTCACGTTCAAAATGTAGGTTTGAATTAGCTTATATGATCATCCCCCCTCTTCCTACTGGATACGGGAGTAGCAACACCTCCCTCCACCCTACAGGTTGTCTTGAGCTGAATTCCAACAATGGCAATTCTTTCCGTGTCCTAACCCAAACCGTAATCCTGATTTGAAACCTCTCCCAACCATATACGCCAACTCTATTCCTGATCTCCCTGGAATGTAGTGCAAAGTCGCTTGTATTTCGAGCGGTTCCTATTTCCAAGTCCTGCCTAGGGCCATTTAAGTGTTCCCTACGAAAATTTGAACGCTCAGTACAAGAAAGTAGCTTTTTGTGTATCCTTTCTGCAAGGCTTGCGTGAGTGAATATAAGTACAGAAAGTCCGTGGAAAAATCACGTAACACCTAAGTTGTTACTTTTTCTTAAACATTACTTACAGATGTCGATGGAATGATGCTCAGCCCCAAACCGGCCTGTCGCCGTGTTGCGCTTACGTTCCCGGCTAGTCAGTACCGGCAACTCACTTAAGTACACTTTTGTTACTTTTGACTTAGTGCCAAAGGCCTGACGAAAGCTAAAGTATGCTCGCCAAATTGTCTTTTGAACTCTTCTATTTGGCAACCCGTTTAAAAACTTAGGTTCCTGTTCTATGACCATTAACGTGTACTTGGTGCTTTCGTGTCGGCGACCATTCCTCTTCTCAAGGGCCGTTTACAGCAGCCCTCAACTACCTGCGCCATCTCCCGTCTCAGGTCTTGACCTGATCATGAGACCGGGTCCAGGTGGGGGAGGACAAGAGAGTTCGGTAGATACTGCGCAAGTCAACGTCCTTGCGCCCACCTTGGTGTGTTACACACGGTGGAACTCGTTGGAATCGATTATCCCACTGTCAGCTGTCCAGCCTCTTTTCCATCCATTTCTCAACGACTTTGGATTTTTTTGAACTATTTTTCTGGTCGAATGCTTTTTAGGTCATCCTGTCAGCTCTTCCGTATTTTTCTCCCTTCGAGGTTTTCAGTACGCATTCAGTGGTTGCCTACAAGCGACGCAACGATTCCATTGATCCAGTGGCTGCTTCCGCTGAGTACGAACTCGAAAAGCGTTTGGAGGAGCTTGATCTCTTCCAGATGGATTTGCAGAAAGGTGAGCTTCTTGTCCACGCACGCATGCAGTATTCAGCACCAAACAGTTAAACTTTTGCCAGCCTTACACACGTGTTTTCCCCTTTCCACTCTGTGTGCAGGTTCCAATGGACTGGGAATCAGCATTCTTGGCATGGGCATGACCTCCGCCAATGGCGTAGAAAAGCTAGGCATTTTTGTGAAGGCTATTACACCCGGCGGAGCGGCTGATATTGACGGAAGGTAATAAGGCGAGTATTCTACGCGCTCACTGACTGCAGAATGCTCCGTCTTCCGCATATTTTCTGAACATGCGTGCTTTTTATTAACTCTGGCGTATCGTTCAAGTACTATAAATGGTAAAAACCACGAGACACGTACTTAAACAACTAGCTAGACTTTAACCCAGAAAAAAGGTGGCATGAGGCCATAAAACTGAACATCGTCCAAATGCAATTAACCCATGGTAGCGTGTTGCCTTTAACAGGATGGGGTGGTCATTCCTGGAGAAGTTGCCACTGTCAACTCTGACTTATTGAGATAAGCAGTAGTTTACGATGTTTATATAAGTTTTCGCAAACATTTATTCCCTACGTTGGTTTTTTTGGAGCATACCGTATTTTAATCCTAACCTGCTTTTAACCTCAGCGCTTAATTTTCATAATTCATTCGCTGTCTTCACTTTCTTACGAAGAGGCCAAAGTGTTCTCTTGATTTATTGTAGCCCTGGAAGTGGTAAACGGTAAGCCGAGGAATATGACCCCTTCCACTGGTCTTTTTGGAGCGCCCACTGTAATTTAAGGTACATATGTGCTTCAAATTACCGCCGGACGGGTATCCGGCGTTTGTCTTGCTTATGTAGGTTCACTATAAGCTCCGTCCAAGTTAGAAAACGGACCTTTTTCTGTGATTGTATCGGCTGATAGGTTCGAGGTAAAATTCGAAACGTAAGGCCATCAAACTTCTTCGTCCATCGATCACTTCTTCTTTTGAGTTAACGCTGTGTTGGCTCCGCTGTCAAATGATTCTTTCAAAGCCATCATGCTATCTATCAGAGGAAAAAGTGTGACTGGCGATCCGCGGCCCGAAAGGTATACAAATCAGAGAATTGGATGGCCAGCTGTTTGATTGAATTTAGAACCGCAGTTATTCGGTTGGTTCTGCCGCCTAACCCGCAGTATTGTAGCTTTCCGAACTTATCCTACTGACATCAAATATGCAAGTCGCTCAAAAAAGATAGGCTCGTAATTCGTTTCACGTTTGGTATTTTACTGTTAGGGATTCGCCTGTGGTTCCAACTTACCCCGGTGTCATTAGTTTGACTTTGCGCTTCCTCATCTTTCTTCGAAAGCTATGCAAGGATGTTTGCAGTCTTAAAACTTTTTTGCTTTTTCCTGCATACCACTATGTCTACAGCATGCTCTCGGGATCGTTTTTCTCTTCACTGCCCTTGTATGCCGTAGTTACTAAATTTAGTGCAACCGTCTAGGTGTCGGAAACATGATCCTATCCCTGTATTGGACAACAACCTTTGACCCATCCTCGGGAGAATTAACTTGTATAAGCACCATTGAGCCACCCGAGGCTCCAACCCGTGGCCTCTTGATTATAAGTCTAACCATTCAACCACCGGCTCTTGTCGGTTTAGATTGGGAATATTAATATTGGGGTGTTGGTGGCTCAATGATTAGAGAATCGGATTTCTACTCAGCGGGTCGCAGGTTCGAGCCCCAGGCGCCGCAGTACCGGGGATTGGGTATGGCTGGCTGACGACGGCTAACAAGTCGAAATTGGCCATTCTAGTTCACCATAGTCTTTGTCGGCGATGTTCGTCTGTCTGTAATCCATGCCGCTTTGTGGCTGCTGGCGGGGTTCGAGAGTGAGCCTCAAGGCAGAACGGGACGAGTGAGTTCTGTACTCGATTGGTGAGTGCCCATCCAACCATAAAAAAACACTTTTATCCAGTATTTATCTTATTGCCTCTTCGAAACTGATCTTAGATAAACATTTACTTTCAAACTTCAGCCAGCCATGTCCTTCTAAAGAATTTGCCTCAAAACTGCATTTTGACTCTTGTAGATCCTCATACCACTTTTCTACTTCCTTTCTGTAGAATCCGAGTTTATGACCAACTTGTGGAGGTTGATGGCCAGTGTCTAGTTGGTGTTTCACAAAGTTTGCTGCCGACGCACTGCGAAACACTTCGGGAACTGTCCAGTGAGTTTCATCTCATGGTTTTCACAGCACGAGACCCGCAGTGGCTCGGGTGGTCGAGGCACTGCGGGCCTCTTAAATTCCTGCATTCGAGTGCAATTACGCCCTCCCCCCACACTCAGTCCACCTATTGCATGCGAGCCAGCCGTGCTTTTACGTACACCACTGGCGTAATTTGTAATTTTACCAGCCTTCGGGTTATTCTTACCTCAAATGATACAAATGTTTCTTAATTAAAAGGAGTTCGTGGTCTTCACTCGTCAATCTGTTGTATCAGTTCAGGTGTGATGTAGAATCTTTTGGCTTATCAATTCCTCGCTTTAATTCCTTTTTATTTCGCTCAATCATCCTCTTCTCCACCCCTCCCCCCGTCCCCCACCCTCGAATATACGGACTGTAAATCTTCACGCTTCGTCTCTCTCTCTCTCGTTCACAGTTTTGTGGTAGGGCGCGAAAGAAACGAAACGAATATGTCAATCGCCGCCCTGCTCGAGGCTGACGAGATGACTGCCAGCACAACCAGCGCCAGCAAGTGAGTCATCGTCTTTCTCTACCGTCCAAGATCCCCCCTCCCTACCTAGTCGCTATATGTTGGAGGGCTGCCCGCACACTACCTGCCACCCCTATTTCTGTTTTATGCCACCCGCCAACTCGAAAAAGCTGAACCGTCACCGACCGCTAACTGGTATTCTACAGCTTGGCCTTGTGCACTTGCCGCGCATTGTTTAGACAAACTCTTTCCTTTTAAGGCTTAGCCGGCGGTTCGCTTGTGGTGTATGCTGATCTCTCAGGTGTGGCGGCACGCGCTTAAGGCGGCTCCGGCTGCACCAGTCACATACGCCCTCTCCTGTCACAGGTCTTCTCGAATGAGTCATGAGAACGGGCCCATGTGCAAGAGGGGAGTGTGATAGATGCTGTGCAAAGTCTACTACCACTATAAACTAATTCACGTGCAAGTCACCGCCCCGCGCCACTTTACTGTGAGGCACACGGTGGATCACGTCGGAATCGACTGTTGAACTTTTATCCTCATTTCTATTCTGCTAGCAACCACTCTTGAGACTACGGTGTCATACTTGTTCCCGTGCCATCTATCGAAGCAAACTGCTGTCGCCTGACAGTAATCCCATTAGCCAGAAGAGGTCAGATGCCAAAAAACAGAAATCGCCTTAGATTTCAGTATCCTAAATGAGCGCAAGGACCATGTTTCGGATTTTAATATATTCCTCACTACTTCTTACGCAGAAAATAGTCCCCAGAGGCTTGATGGCCTACAGCAGTAGTCTGGAACGTTCAGTTACAGAATTTGAATATCACTATGAAACGTTAAAGCCTTCTCATCGAAAAGAGGCTAGGGACAAACCATTATCAACCGTTCGAATTTTCCTCATATCTAGTAATCTGCATTATTAAAAAAATAGTTGCTAAATAGATAAGAAAAGTGTAACAGGTGAGAGGTATACTCGATTGCTAGCATGGGAACTATGTTCTTGATATTCCAAACTCACACTGGAAAGTATCATTAATGAAAGCAGCTGACAGATCTAGCCGACCTAAAATGACTGAGATGCACTTGCTACTTATTCACACGCCTAATAAAACAAGTAGGTCCTCCCTCCTCTCAGACTCCCCTACCGAGTGCGATAATGGCTTGGTCGCCCGCACCCGAGTTGTTAGTCCTCGCGATTTCATTACCGATGTTCGTAATGGACAAATTAATTACACGATCGTTTGACACAATGGAACCAGCGTTCATCCGCCCCCTCCTCCTCCCTCCCCCGCCTTTGTATTGAATATTGAGGTGGGGGGGGGGGTGCGCTGACTATTTTTATGGACTGAAGGCCGGAACGCAGGTCGTAATCAGGTTAGTGTAGAAAGTTATACGCTGTGTATTTTTTTCATTTACACCACTGTATTTCTGGGCTCCTATCCCATAGCCAACCCAAACATTTAGACCATTTTGTCTCCCGATGTATCGCGCAAATAGGCTCTGTGTAAAATATCAGCTACAACCTCGTGATTTGAACTGCCATCCAACTCTCCTTGTCATCAAAAGAAGTCAATAACAATAGCCCTACACTGCATCTTTTCTATACGAAAACCGAAACCCCGTCTGTCGGATTTGCCTTCTAGATAGATAAACCAGACGCCTTGGTCATTTTTGTCAACGTTATAAAACAAAGTATTTCTTCGAGGTCGTTATTTTCTCGCTGCCTTCACCGATGACCAACTGCAGTCCTACTTTTCTGTTCCCCGCCTTCTTGTTTAGACCCTTTTCCTCAACAAGAGTCATTTTTGAGGTCAACTTGGTATGCTCTAGTCTAAGATTGGTGTTTTCCTTCGGTCCTCTTCCGTTATTCGCACCTTTTATTTTTGACACCGTTTCTGTCGATTTGCTTTTTCACCTCCCCTTTGCTTACTTTGGGCCTGGGGATAGTGTCGCCTCAGTAGATCTTCAAGGTTGCTGATGGCGCAGAGGATATATGCATGCAAAATGTCATTTTTTCCGGGACGATTTCTTCGCTGTTTATGGCCGTTTAATCTCGGCAGTTGAGAAAATGTAGGTTGTGAGCAGTCTTTAGACTTTTCGAAATTTTCAGACTATAGTTTGAAAAAATAACGGATATCTATGTCAAATATACTTCGCAAAAAAATTGCAGCTGATCCATATTTGCATTTTTTAAAAGAACAAAACGAGATTGCGTTGTTAATACACGAGCAAAACGACTACATCCTCTGTTTCGTATCGCCATGCCCTAATCCGGCAGGTAGCGGATGCTCGCGACAAGACTTTGACTGTATAAATGCGAACAGTTGCTAACGACAGTTTCTGCATCGTAAATAAAGATGACCGCTACTGCTCCAACATTGTCCTCATCCCCTCTTCATACACAGACCCTGTTCTACTAACAGGAAAAGTAAAAACCTTTGGAGATGGGCCTGTTCGCATTGGCCAGTGAAACCTAATGCCTGCAACCCGTACATAAATCAAACTCACAAGAGGGTCCCGAGATTCTCCTTGAAGATTGCTGTCGTAAAAGGAAACGTTAGGGAACCATTGTCATCTGCCCAGAAGAAGACTGTGTTGATTCGTAGAACTCCTGTACGCGGACAGTGTGTTAACACAACTTGTCTGACTTTTCTTGGGATTTCTGATACTTCGGATAATATTTGTTTCATTTATTTTGAGGCAACTCACGTTTTATGTCATTTGTCTTCGTCAAAAACGCCAGTTTAAGTGAGTATAACATGCTTTAAGCGCTGCACTGATATTCGAAGTCCACAAAATGCATTTGACGGGCATGCGAATATACACAAAATACTCTCTGTATCCATAAATTGGCGGCGTTTACATGTTAGTTTGTTGACCCTTATAACTACAATACTCTTCCGGTCGTATACATTATTTTGCCAATAGGAAACTTCTTGCAAATATACGGAGACTCATAGTGTCTTCTTAGTGTAAGAATACGTTTGCATCTGCATTGTCAGCATTTTGTCATAGCCATTTACACAATGCAAGTAATCGTAATTCACTAGCTTGAACAATTGTCTCTACCACAGAGTTACTTTGCTGCTCTCCGCCTTGTTATCCTTCTCGAGCCTTCCCCTTTTTAATTTTTTTTTCAGTTCTGAGATGTCTGAGGATGTCCGGACTATATATGAGGAAAACGTGCGTTCATTTTTTTATTTTCTCAAAACTGCCTATGCTTGGTGGCATTTCTTCTAAAATAGTTGTGTATCAAAGTCGTAAATGTGCGCTGTGAATAGTGTCAGCTCCCCAGCTCATATTCTTAGCATCCGTCCTGACTTTACCAGTCGCTTTTAGAACCAATTATCGGCTCTTCCTGGCGTTTAGATTGCTCGAACGTTTGTGCACACTTGCGACCTCACAAGACCCGCTACGAGCGTCGGCATTAGTCGGTTTTTTGTCTGGTATTGATCCTCTGTCTCTGAGGCTTCCTCTAACACTGAATATTATTTCCCTCATTAACAGCCTCTCCTTTTTCTTATCGAGCATTATATTTTGATCATCTAAGGTAAATGCCTGTGATTTTAGAACCACAGCGCAACATTTTATTAACTGAGTAAGCGTACACAACAGTTCGACCGTCGATTCCGACATGGTCGACAGTGTGCCCCACAGCACATTGGGCACAGGAACGATAACTTGCGCGTGGATTAAGTTACAGTGATATTAGACTTGCGCTGCATTTACCGCGCTCTTCACTCCCTAACCCTCCTGAGCTCGATATCGTGACAGAATTAAGAAGACTGGAGGCGGGTTTGGGCGCAGTGTCTAACATAACTAAATAGCCCAACTGCGCGTGCCTCCCCCCACACCACACACCAGGTTTTCACACAAAGGTGGTTTGGTGTTTTGGATCCCACATGCCTTCATGGGCTAATGGTAGGCTATGCACAGCACCAAGAAAGCCAGAAAACCCAGGCTTGTTTAATACCGGACCGGTGGTAATAGGGGTTTTATGGGTGGGACATTACGGTGGGTAATATAAGGTGCATACGGTCCTAGCAAAATTGCATGTGTTGTTCTTTTGTCTCTCTAACTTTACGAAATCGATAGTGCACATCTGTTATAAAGGCTCCAAGCATTTGATAGCTATAGCTTGGAAGCCCTGGTATAACTTCAGTATCGGTTTCATCCGCATAGACTTTGGTATAATCCTGTTGCTTTGACATCTGTATAAAAAGGATAAATGTTCTGGCTTGAAACATTCGCGAATTGCACACTGTTTCATCGTCTAGCATAAAACAAAACACGAACATGGACATGGCATTAAAATAGTTACTTTTCCATACAACTTAGAGCGATTTATCGAATTTAACTTACACATTATTTCGCCTCTCATTGATGTTATTTTAATAAGAACCGTCTTCAGGCGACCTAATTATTGTCGAAGATGCCCAACCCAATTAACGAATTAGACTCTAATACGTCCACAAACGAAGTTTTACGGTCTGTCTCATTCATCGTTGGCATCGGTGCTCAAAAACTTCCTTATAGGATGTCTGAATATTCGAATTAGGCAGACAACAACCGGTCATGCAGGCTAAACTCCGTATAAAATGAGTTTCGAATTCCTGTGGTTCATTGCTTCAAAATTTGCAGATAAAAAATGTTGGTTCGTGTTAGCACTGTACGCATCCGCCCCACCCATTTAACAGTACTAAAGCGTGCGAATGCACTCCACCCTCTTTAAGTTGTCAGCTTTTCATCCCAACCTGCCTATGGAATGCATTAGAAGAAAAGATGTTCACTTCAGTTTTCGCTTTTTATCTCGGCTTTTTTTGCCTGTTGCGCGACAATAAACATGTCGGTACAACGTATCCACCTCCGGCTACTATCAGGTGAAATAGAGTCTACCTTCTCACTAATATCGCCTTGTTTGTGTCTTTACTGGAGGGTTCTTCGGTTTTGTCCATGACTCCGGCTCTGACCTAACGATTGTCAGATAAGCATAATAAACGGCCGGTCAGTTAGGACACATGGTGCGCCAACAGAGACGGATTTATTTGGCGTCTAGCTACTCGGTTTACGCACCGGAAGGTCGTCTTCAGTGTCTATTTATGGGTGTAGGAGGAAATATTCGGTCGGATAATCGCATGGTTGAGAGAATTTGCTTTCCCTGCTGGCTTGCCGTCTGACAATACCGGCCCGGAATTCCAAACGCGGGTGATTGATCCCTCCTACTTACTCGCAAACGAACCTGTGCTGCTTGTGGAAAACATGGTCGTTTCAAAGAGGTGCATGATTGCTTCATGAATATTAATGATCCATAATGGGCTTGTCAATCTTGACAAGGAGATCTATTTATCATTTGATCGAAGGTAATTTGAATACTGAAAACTTTGCTGGTAACGTACGTAGCAAAATGTATGTTAAGAACTCAACACGTTTAACTTTCAGCACATTCCGCTTTCTTCCGCGTCCACCACCGAACTAGCAATGATGATCAGGTCTGCCATTTGGATTCGCACACCATGAGACGGCTTTCTGTAAGGCTTTAGATTTTCTCCACGAACGCCCCCCAAAGCAATCACTATTTCGTGCATCAGTAGACGAGGCAGCTCGCACCACCTACGTTGGCGCTAAATTGCTGTCAAGTGGAGGCTAAACCTAATGTGCGTCGTGAGGAAGCTAATTCGGTTTTTAAACCTTGAACTTGTACCACATGTTTTTATTTTTCTGGAAAAATAGAGATCCTTTTGGAGCCTGTAAAGCTTAGTTTCGGAAAACGCCAACATTTCATCCTCAACTTACTCGAAGCTGGTGTTTTCTTTTATTCTCCTAACTGTTGTGCGCTTGTTTCTGTAGATAAAAAGAGAGGACTCTGTGGAGACACTGCGGAAGCTGTTGGCAGATGCGTCCGCCACGGCGGCCAAGGCTCATGAGCAAGTTGAGCCAGACATCTGCGAGGAGGAGGACGATGAGGAAGATGAAGAAGACATTTCGATGACGACGACGATGATGACGCCACCACCGACACTCTAGTCAGTGAAAACGGTGACCGTCCGAACGGACAACCACGGGCTCGACGACCGCTGGTGCGTGCCGGTGTCCTTCCTTTCGAGGTCTCTTCTTCCGACGCCGGTCTCTCTGTGTCCGAATGCGACTCTGAGTCCGATAGAAACCAACCCGTGTTAGATATTAGCAAGGAGATCTCCAAATTGCGCCAACGCGACCTGGCTATCACCCAGCTCCTGCAAGAGGCCATGGAGAAGGCCAAAAGTCGGAATTCCGAAGGATACGGACTGCCCAGCTCTGATGTGAATAGCGAGCAGACAGTCAAGGCTTCCGCCAATTTCCCAAAGCCGGCCCTTTGTGCACTCCGTTTCCTCGCGTCTCACCTCTTTAATGCCCAGTCCCAGATCAAACGCCTGCGCGTCCGCATTCGCCAGCTGGGACAGCGGGTAAGGACCTAAACCCCTTTGTAGGTCGTCCTCTTTCTGTGCTGGTAACTGTTCGCTCACCAGTACTCCCACTTCGCCCTTTGTCTTCTTCTTCTTCTAGCTAACAGATCAGGAGGCTGCCGCGGACGAGGCAATTGAACGACTCTGCCTTCGTTGCCACAACCTGGAGACTCGCTTGGCGGAAAAACAGGCAATGCTCTCCTCCGTGACCAATGAGCGAGAAAACACATCCCAGATAGGTACTGACGCAGGCAGTGCTTCTGCAGGTCACGAGAAGGGTGATCAACTTAGTCCGCACGATAGGGAGCATGAGAGCGCAATGGAAGCACTTTCAAACATGCAGTCGCGCTACTCCTCATTGAATGCTCTCTATGAAGCTGCCCTCAAACGGTGAGCCTTTGTCCTTTTAGTCAAACCTGAAATCGTGAGTACGCAGCCATTGGTGCCGTCCCTTGATTTGGTTTTACCGGAAATGAGATGAACGGAATGTCTGAGGTGTTTTGGGAATATGGGGGAGGTGCATTTGGCAGATTAAATAATTCGTTTGACCCACTTGTGAAAAACTAGACGGCCTCGGTGGGATTCGAACCCACGCTAGCAAGGGGAAGAATTTTGTACAACAAACTGAGCTACGAGCCCCCCCTCCCCTACTAATTAATTGTGCCTGGTATTCTTCTGGTGGATTCTAGATTGATTGCTTGGGAAATCCCGCTTTCGCAGCCGGTTTACTGTATTAGAATTGGTGGATTCCATACGTTGCAGTGGGCTGGACGAGCAACTTGATCCAATTGGGATGAAACTCGTGGCTCCCAGTGGGGCCTCGTAGCTCAGTTGGCTAGAGCGATAGCTGTACTAAAGCCTTCCGCTTGCTGGCGTGGGTTCGAATCCGACCGAGGCTGCCGAGTTTTTCACAAGTGGATCAAAGGAATTGTTCAAACCTGCCAAAATCCTCTACTAATTAATTGTGCCTGGTAGTCATCTGGTGGATTCTAGATAGATTGCTTAGGAAATCCGTAATGGGCAGTCAGCTTACTGTATCAGATTTGTTGGATTCCATACGTTGCAGTAGGCTGGGTGGGTAACTTGACCCAAATTTTATTAAAATCACGACTCTCGGTGGGGTCTTGTAGCTCAGTTGACTCGAGCGTCGGGTCTATTAGAGTCTTCCCCTTGCTGTCGTGGGTTCAAATCCCACCGAGGCCATCGAGTTTTTCGCAAGGGCGTCAAAAAATTATTCAAAGCTGCCAAAATCCTCTACTTATTAATTGTGCCTGGTAGTCATCTGTTGGATTCTAAATTGATTGCTTAGGAAATCCTGC